>DWJZ01002598.1:0-19040 GCA_018249125.1 Asbolis capucinus
AATCTTGTGACTTTAATTAAGTGAGTTCGATGTTCCTATGATGAAATAAAATATTTTGACTTTGACTTTGTTGGAAACGTTTGACGCCTAAACTACTGGACCCATTGTAATGTAACTTGGTACAGAGATAAAATAGAATTTGATTGGTATTCAATATGAGGTCGAATGGACTAATGTCTTGTTAGACTAATGTCTTGTTAGACATTGTCTTGTTAGACTAATGTCTTGTTAGACATTGTCTTGTTAGAAATTAGTCTATTTGACCTCATATTAAATACCAATCAAATTCTATTTTATCTCTGTACGTTACATAACAATGGGTCCAGCAGTTTAGGCGTAAAACGGTATCAGACAAAGTCAAAGTCAAAATGTTTTTCTAACAAGTAAGAGTTTCTCCTAAATGCGAAGTAAGCTGCGCCTACTTTAACCACCTAGACTAGGTTCCAGCTGACAAAGAATATCTCCTCACACTATGTCAGAAGTACAGGCCACAGTCCACTACGCTGACCAAGTGGTCATTGTATATGTAAACAAATAGACTGCAACGTGACAAATACATTCGTGTTAAAGTAAATTTACTCTTCATTTAATTGTATTAGAATCATTACGGGTGTCCCGTGTCCCCTTTCCCCTACCGTCCCCTACTAATACTGAACGCAAACTAATTAAAACTTCGTTATCTGTTGTTATATTAATAGTATTACTTTAGTAACGTCGGAAAATCAGCAGGTTTATAACCCTTAAGGGTTTTGTGGGATCCTATCATTAGGGAAGGGTGTTAAGCGACCCTATGACAGCTCGATGCCTCATGTGACATAGGATACCGTCATAGCATGGTGGTGAAGCGGGGAAAGAGCAAAGTAATAAAATATCTTAGTCTAGTGGTTAGTGAACCTGACTGCTACACCGAAGGTCGTGGGTTCGAATCCCACGCAGGTCAGACTTTTCTGTGACGAGCAGGAATGTTTGTTCTATGTCAAAAATATCTATATAAGTATGTATTTAAAAATATATATGTATGTTCATCAGTTGTATGAACACCATAGCACAGGCTAACGCTTAGTTTGGGGTCAGTTGGCCGTGTGAGTTGTCCAAAGATATTTATTTATTCATTCATTTCATTTTGTTATTTTTTTATACTTATTTTTTTATCTGTGTACATAAAAATCAGTGTTTGTGAGTTTGTGTGATTGTCATTTATGGACTTTGAAATGGTAGGAGATGGATAGAGAGACGGACGACGTAGGAGACGGATAGACGGACGGCAGAGGGAAGGATGGCACTGATGTCTTTAACACTTCGGTCCAAAATTCTCTGGAAAAAGTTGTGGTAATAAAATGATATCGATTGGACACATGGTTGATGAGTTGCTGTGTAGTAACGCGCGCCGGGTATAGCTACTATTGTAAAAATTAGTGCTTGACCGCGATCCTGCCTGATGGTAAGCAGCGATGCAGTCTTAGATAGTAAAACGCATTATATTAGCAAAATATAGATACATAGTAATCGAACGGGAACACCGACGCGGACAACTTATTCCAATCCTTTTCCTTTTGATTTAATTAGAATGGCAAATAACGACTGTAGCCCACCGACCTTGATCACGTCATGAACACGTTGCCAAAAGGAAGACATATTGGAACGTGTGCATAGAAATCACACGATTTAATTCCACCCTCCCCTTTCTACCATCGAACGACACGACGTGGGCATCCATCATTTATATCGCTTACATCGAAGGAGCGGAACAAATTGCCCGCGTCGGTTTGCACGCTCCAATATAATTAGACGTCTTCAAGACAAGACTGAATAGACTTCTTCTAAGTTAATTTAATTTGTCATAACTATATCGACACTTACCATCAGGTGGGATTGTATTCATTAATACTTTCAACGTTAAATTATACTAGAAAATGTGAACCTCTGTCCTTTGCCTTTTTATACTTAAACTACTAAACCGATTTTGATGAAACTACAGGGGTAAAATAGAACTTGGAAAAAAAAGGCTACTTTTCGCCACGAAAAATGGCTTGAAAGGGATAAAAATGGGAATGAAAGTTTCTGTGGAAGTTCATAACTAATAAAGATAAAGCCATAATTATATTTTGAATTAATTACGTGTTTGAGGGGAATTGGTAGGGAAGTGACTATACTACGCGGACGAAATAGCGGGAAAAAGCTAGTAGTATAAGATATAGTATATATATATATATCTTATTATTATATATATTTATATATAAGAAATATATATATACATATAAGATATAATAGATATGAGAAAAACTAGATTCTTCAAAGAAACACATGATTTTATTATCGTGAAAACAATTATGCAGAAAGTTTACTTACAAGATCAAACAAAAGATAACACAAAGTAATTTAACTTCTCATTACCCGTTTACTTTACAAGTCCATTAACAAATTAAACTGCTATAGAAAAAATTTCGTTACAGATGT
This sequence comes from Asbolis capucinus, assembly GCA_018249125.1. Lineage (NCBI taxonomy): Eukaryota > Metazoa > Arthropoda > Insecta > Lepidoptera > Hesperiidae > Asbolis > Asbolis capucinus. The sequence continues at coordinate 2,458 of DWJZ01002598.1, forward strand.
TATTGTATTCCTTTTACGATTCCAAGTTCTGGGAGCAGTTTTGTAATGAAAGTGATTCAAATGATGAAGATTTCGAACTAAGTCAAGTTACAAGAGTATATCTATTTTTCGGAGAGGATAAGTTAGTATTTTTTATTGAAATACTAAACTAACAGTTGAGAAACAAATTTATCAATTGTTTTTAAATCCTCCAAAGGATTTCTTCTAGTAAAATGGGTATCTATCTACCCTAATATTATAAAGGGGATTTGATTGTTTGTTTGTTTGAATCGAATAGGCTCCGAAACTACTGGACCGATTAAAAAAAAATGTTTACCATTAGAATCCTACATTATTCCTGATGAAGATAGGCTACATTAAATACGAAAATAAATAGGGATCCGCGTGAAAATTTCGACAGTGTAACCCAACGTGTGAAAAAAGCACCAAAAAAGTCTTTATATCGCGTACGCTGCGGAAACTACGAACAATAGAGCAAAGTGGTGTACTACAGTTTTATAGAGGACATACATATATACAAATAAGTATACGACACCATATATCTAACTGTTATAGTTTTATCACAATAACTACTTTTTTTCTGATAACTGATTCTTCTGATGCCAAGTGAGGGCAGATTCTAGAGTTAAAATACATTCACAGTTTTAAAGAGCCTTTATGCTATGTTACGAATTTAAAATCATAAGTTATGTCTAATTATTTTCTGTACAAGGGTGTAACTTCTATGAGTTATTCTAAAGACTTCCACGCTTAATGACCGTTTTCGTTATTTACTCTATGACAAAACGCTATCCGTTCATACCTTACGATGTTCCTGAATCAGTAAAGTTGTCAAGTTAAACGCATCATTAACTGTGGCTATCATTTAAAACATTCAACGAACGCCTTAGATAAATTACTGACAATCTACTGGAAGATATCTAACCCTCAGGAGTTTATCCGTTTTAGGAGTTCATAGTTCAGCGAAGCGGTAATAGCTCAGCGAAGAGTTCATAGCTCAGTGCAGCGTCCATAGCCCGTCGAAGCGTTATAGCCCGTCGAAGCGTTATAGCACGTCGTAACATTCATAGCCCGTCATAGCGTTCATAGCCCATCGAAGTGTTCATAGCCCGTCGAAGCGTTTATAGCCCATCGAAGCGTTCATAGCTCATCGAAGCCTTCATAGCCCATTGAAGTGCTCATAGCCTATCGAAGCATTCATAGCCCATCGAAGCGTTTATAGCCCGTCGAAGCGTTCATAGTCCACGAAAGCCTTCATAGCCCGTCGATGCGTTCATAGTCCATCGAAGCGTTCACAGCCCGTCGAAGCGTTCATAGCCCGTCGAAGCATCCATAGGCAATCGAAGCGTTCATAGCCCGTTGAAGTGCTCATAGCCCGTCAAAGCGTTCATAGCCCATCGAAGCATTCATAGCCCGTCGAAGCGGTCATAGCCCATCGGAGCGTTCGTAGCCCGTCGAAGCGTGCATAGCCCGGTGGCGATTTGGGGACGAGTATCTCCTCTACTGAGGGAGTCTAGAGCTTGCTGTACCACGCTATTCCAATACAGATATGTATCGGATATCTAACTATACATCTGGGGCCGACGGCTTTACGTGTCCTTCGAAGAACAGAAGCGCTCAAGAAATTATTGCCATCAGCGGTAACATATCTTCCTACCGAACACGCCCGCTGTTGCTCAACTTTTGCCATCACTTAGAATCGAAACAAGACGAACTGTGAACTTCTGCGTCTGTTACGATTTACGAGTATGTACGTAAGATGATAAAAAGAACAAAAATTCAATCTTCTCTAGCGTTCTAGAAATTTATATCAGAGTGGGGATGAAAACCAATCCCGGCTGTTCACGGAAAAAGTTAGTTTATATAATATAAAATTAAGCTTTGTTTGTCCTTTATAGACTTTATAATGGTAAATATCTCCTACGGAGTGCTCATATCTTTAGCAAATTTATTGAAAATTTTGTGGAATATGTTCCCAAATTGTATTGTAACAAAATGATATCAATCGGACACATGGTTGATGAGTTGATGCGTAGCAACGCGCGCCGAGACAGTTATTGTTCTATAAATGTTAATGTTTCTTCCTTTAATCCAAATTCCTTGGAGACGGTTGAACAACACACTAAAGAGAATTCTTATCTTCAGGTTTATAACGCGGCACATAACATGAACTGGAGGTTTAACACCTAAGGTCTGTCTCGAGGGTCTGATATTTACTTACAACATTATCGTAAACTTGGATCCCACGTACGCAGATGCAAATAGGGCTGGAGGCCTTTTGAGGAAAATGTCTCTTGTTTTGTTAAACTCGAAATAGGTACAGACATGGCCTGAAATATTGGTACAAATTATTTTGGTGTAGGTATTCCTGTGTAAAGTGTGAGGTCCTGGGTTCGATTAACGGGACAGGAATTTGTAGGATAAATATTATATTGGAAAATTAAGATAATATAAAGTCGTAGATTAATTCCTGTCGAATTAATATAAACCAGTAATTGAACTTGAAATCAATCGCTTTCCACAAAGGATCGCTATCCACTAGGGAGATTTTTAATTTACATAAAATAAATGATTTGAGTTGTGAGTCTATAAAAACAAAAAAAAATTAGATGTAAAAATAGAATACAACGTAAGTCCCATAAAAATCTTGTCCAACCTTAAATAACCGTAAGTACCATAATAATTTTCTTGTATTTAGAATACTAGTGTCCGCCCGCGGTATCGCCCTCGGGGTAGGTACCTAGATAAAAAATAGTCTATGTATTATTCCAAACTATAAGCTGTCTCTGTGCCAAATTTAATCCAGATCGCTTCAGTAGATTTTGTTAAGGGAGTAACAAGGCTATCTTCCGAAACTTTCGCATTTATAATTTTAATAGCATTTAAAAATTTTATACATTAAATTGCCATAAATAAATATCTTTGGACAACCCACACATGGCCATCTGACACCAAACCAAGCGTTAGCCTGTACTATGGTGATCAGACAACTGGTAAACATACATATATATTTTCAAACACATACGTATATAGAACCCAACCATAGAACAAACATTCCTGTTCGTCACAGAAAAGTTTGACCTGGGTGAGAATTGAACCCATGACCCGTGTAACCGTCAGGTGACCACTAGACCAACCAGCCTGTCAAAATAATATATTAAACTATTCCTCTGGTGCAGGTTTAAGGACAAAAATCCCACATCGTGCCCAGCATTACCCCATGTTGGGCACACAACATAAATTTCACCATTAAATACAGTAAATCTATTCCTGCGGTACAAAGTCTACATATCATAAGGGATCTTCTGTCCCCTGTGGTATGGTAATGCGTGAGGAATTGTTTATCATGTAGGCTCCAGGTTTAGGGATCCTTATTCTGAGGGGCTGGGTCGTATTCATAAGTCTGTCCGTCCGTCTGTAATGTAGCTGTATTATTACTGACCTGTGAGACTGTTATTTTGTTACACGATTTGTGTTTTGTAGCAGTGATAGCTAGATTCAATAGCTTTGTGGTTTTAATGTTTGTGTCTCAAACAGGAAGTCAGTATCATCAACAGCTTTTTAGTGAATCGAAATAAATATTTATGTTATAAATAAATAAATATCTTAGGACATCTCACGGCCATCTGACCCCAAACTAAGCGTCAGCTTGTACTATGGTGATCAGACAACTGATAAACATACTTATATATTTTAAAACACATACACACAGAACAAACATTTCTGCTCATCACTAAAAAGTTTGACCTGGGTGGGAATTTAACCCACGACCTCCGGTGTAGCAGTCAGATTCACTAACCACTAGACCAACCGGCCTATCAAAGATTTGTTCTTGTGTCATAATAGGTGGTAGGTGCCAGACAGGAGACTCTGGGGCTGTGGTATGAGTGTGTAAAACACACACACATAAACGAGCTACTTATATTATAAATGCAATTGATGATTGTTACTCTTTGACACAAAAAATACTCAACCAATCAAGATGAAATTTGGCACAGAGATAGATAGTCTGGAATAACACATAGGCTTTTATCTCACTACTTATATGTACTAATATCTCGGCCTTCTTTATCAACGTACTCGCCACGCGGGCGAAGCCACGGTCGAACTATATATTTTCCTCGTAAACCTACCAACATAACATGATAACAGTTGACTTTGCTATAGCTACATACATTTTTGTATGTGTGAAATATGTAAATGACATTAAGAGCCCCACGACCCTTTTTCTTCCATTTACTCGCAAGTGTTCACTAACCCCGGGCACCGAACCCGGGACGATTGATTACTGTTCACAGATCATTAAACACCGATCCATACATTAACACTATCTAAAGGTTGTATGGTGCCACTAGAGCTCGTCTCGAAGCCTTACTAACTTAAATATTCATAGACAACCTATATTTGGTTCGGCTTTTGAAAAGCGATAATCTATTCGTAATTACGCTAAAAACCTACATATATCTCTCGAATTATGAATTGCCTCTTGAACAACAATAAAAAACTGATGTTTATAGCCTTGTTTCGATTGTAATTATTCGATCGTTCGGTAAAGTTAAGCAACAGCGAGCACGGTCGGTAGGAAGATGGCTGACTACTGACAAAAATTTCATGAGCGCTTCCGTGCTTCAGAGTGTACATAAACCCGTCGAATCAGATTTTTGTCGTTAGGTTGCATTTGTTCAGCCTTGTCACAGGTCATTGGGTGACATTAAAAGCTCCAACCCTTGGGTTGGTCCTCTACGAATCCGCATTGAAACAGTGTGGTGGAGGACGGGCTATGCTTCTTCAGATATAAGAAGAGCAGTACTGGGTTGTAGACAATAAAATAGGTATTTTATGCTATGTTGCATAAATCATAGTCAACGTCTTCATAATCGACGTTAAACACGTATCGTGAGTACCCGTAACATGCCATAATGTTTGCAGTCCTCGATGAATTGAGTTTTAAATCATATGAAATTAAATGAAACAAAAATTATTTATTTCGTCGTAAGAAAAAGTTCACTTACCGAAAGTCTGAATTTTACGATACAAGGAACGGTTTATACTCTAATTGGTTGAGATTCTGCTTACGATACATAGGGTCCTGGGTTGGAACCAGCCGCTGATAACTAGGTTGACTTATCTAGACAGTACATGAAAAAAAAATTGTCGTATCTTTAAACACTGGAGCGAAACCCTCAGTTTTCCGTTACCTTCTTCGTATACCATTTGAGCCCAGACTGATATATGCGGCTCGGATCGTCTGTGAGATTAGTTTAACGGCCTGTCTTATTGGATCACCAACCTCGAGTTATTCTTTCGATAAACACGTCGAGCTTCAACCAATATTGAATATCTGGAGCGATAATATCGTAGCTTCGCTTTCTGTGTGTTTGGAACAGTTTCTCAAAGTTAGACGCATGTACCCCGGAGGCTGTTTCAGATTAGAGATATAATAAATCCTTACTAATGTTATAAATACGAAGGTAATGCTTGTTACCTATTTATGCTGAAAGTAATGAACCGATATTGATGAAACTAGGTATACATAGAGTAAAAATAGAAATAAAAAATAACACAGGCTACTTTTTATCGCGATAAAAGCCTTAAAAAGGATGACATAAGGAATGAAAGATTGTACGGAAATTCTTTCTTGTTTGCGAGTACATTTTAAATTTTTCCAACGATGTATGCTGAAATGCATGTTTACCTATTGTGGTAGTGCGGTCTCGTCCGTAATATACCGCCTTAACATCGATCTTGCAAATAAAAAATCAGTAAAATAACTTTATGTTTTAGTTCAATTAACTGAAACAATACAGTATTTTGCCATTTAGAAACTAGTCAGTTAAGTATTTGCTTACATAAAATCAAATATTAGAATACTAAGTGAAAAAAAAAATTTCTTGGTTGTAAATAAGATCCAATAAATATAATAAATTCGGAAAGAAGTTTAATTTGAGAAGGAATATAGTCAATAGACATGACGTATGCAGATGAATGTAAAGCAGAGATAATTTGAAATCTTTTACTAGGGTAAAAATATTATCGTTTAATGTTTCCAACCCTTAGTACAGTTGAGAAACGCTGGCAAGCCAAGTCAACATTTATTTAATTCTCAAAGTCCCAAATATCACAGTAAACAGAATCATTGCAGTCAGATAAAAACAGCGGTTTTAACTTTCTGTTTACATCAGGGTATTTTGAAAGGCAATGAACTTTACTTGGTGCATGGGCGGAGATAATGGTAATTTGAAGAAGATAGAAGAGACAATAGAGGGTATGAAGGGATATTTTAACATTCAAAAGCATTCATTTTTTATTTGTGATAAGCAGGCAAAGGAGCAGACAGTTCACCTGATGGTAAATGATCACCGGCGCCCATGTAATAATACCAGATTGGAGTGTTAACAGCACGTTGCCTGCCAGGAAGGAAGTGATAGGCCCGCAAACACGGGTAACAGAAGAAACAACCCCGATATAAAAACATATCACGATAATACAGGACGGATGACAGAAGAAGAATGGGTGGAGAAGACTGTAGGATGTGGAGAAAAAGAGGAAACTAGCTCTCAACTATCAACACTAGCCAAAAATGTCAATGACACGTCACCAATTTCTCCAAAACTTATATCATACCATGTTACGGGTACTCACGGGTCTAGTTACGGTAGATACGATATTTTGGTCTAGTTGCGTCGATAAGGGTTAATGCTGAACTACGGTGGGCCACAGCAGCAACAAAGCCATATCGTGAGAACCTCTATCATAGCTTAATGTAGACAGTCCACGATGAGTGCATTTTAAAGTCATACATTACAAATTATGTTTATTGATTGTTTGGAACAACAATAATTTGTCAACATGGGATCCGTAATTTTTGTAATACTCCGAACTATTCTGTAACGCCCAGCGTTGGTTAAATTATACTTTCACTTACATGTTAAAAAATCCAAAAACATTTTCCAGACCGACAACAAAATGATATATGTATGTATGTAGTTATATAGAATTTTTCCCTTTGATATAAGGAATTTTAGCTTTATTTGTACTGATTTCAAAAATCTCATTTTCTCAAATGATGGTTTGAAGATTGATTCCGTTTTGAATTTTATTTTATGAATTACATTTACAATTCATTCTCGTCTTTTTAAGGTCCCTTTTCATATTATTATTAAACCTGTAAATAAAAGGTTGTCAACTGTATTAATATTTATTGATTGCGGCGACGCGTATGATTTCAACAAATTTTATGTATTTGCAATGACCAATCGTGAACGGAATAGCGAACGCAAAAATGATCGACAGAAATAAAACAATAACCCAGAAACTATTCAAAAGATAAATAAAAATTGCAATTTCGAACGTTTTCAATATACAGATTGATAAAGTAAACCCTGTGAAAACGATTCACGGAACTAAACAAAAGTTGTACGTGACAGAAGGAGCTTTTGTCACGTTTTATACCACTGGTTCTCGTCCCGTTCAGTCCACAAATGTATGATTCACCAGCGAAAATGTTAACGGAGTTTACTGTACTTCTTACTAAAAATATGCTCGTCTCTCATCTTTCATAACGATAGCCTAGCGTTCTATTAATATACGTAAGTACCCTCTACCTTATTATAATTACAATACTTGACTCTAGAGTGCTTTTTAAGCTGCTGGGTTACTTAGTCTCCACAGATGTAAAAGATTTAATGGACATAAAAAGACATAGAAAGACATTTTACAAATGCATAGTATACATTTTTTATATGCAGCGGGCATATGAGAGATCCCTGGGAGACACTTATTCTTCCTATTTATTCCCTAGGAAAATGACGCCAATATTTTGGCATGAGTCTGCCCAGTTTACAAAATCGGCTACCGAAATCACCCAGAGAATGAATCGCATGTCTAGTGGGCGTCGGAAGGCTAGGTGGTTGACGCCATAATACAATAAGAATATTATAATCTTTTTTTCTTATTCTTACAAGTCTATCTTCAGCAGTTGTTTCGCTTCAAACAATATTACAATTCTTGTAAGAAACAAATTGTAAAAGTGAATAAGACATAATTGGATCCAATGCAATCGCTGTTGCAACGACTTCAACGTCTTCTACGAATAAAGAAGATTCCTTTGAGATGGAACCTGATTGTTAGCGATTTATTAGTTTTATATTGGCCGTGTATGTTGGAGACGATCTCGTTTGCTAGGGTTCGTGTAGTGCTTTATATAAGCTTAACTTTGTGCAGAAATATAAAATAATAATAAATATACTTAACTTCGGTTTTATCCAATACTAGACATTGAAAAAAAAATTGTGAGCCTGAGCCACATATCATGTCCGTTAACTAAACGTTAAGGTTATATTGTGAAAACAAATCAAATATTTTTTATGTTATGAATAGATAAACGAGCTGACGGGTCACCTTATGGTAAGTGAATACCGCCGTCCACGGAGAATGGCAACTCCAGGAGGTGTCGCTGACTTGTTGCCTGCCAGCACGGGCGGGGAAGATCCTACTAATATTATAAATGCCATTGTTTGTGACGATGGATGGACTGTGTTATTCGGGAATGTAATATGGATCACCGATTTCAGATCTGTCAACACATTGTTTCGGAAAACATTCCAGTGTACTTTAGTAATACTTTATTCTAAACGTCGTAGTTCACCCATCAATATTTTAGGCTCGGCCTCAACTCCTCAAAGAGCTTCCTAGTTCCGTAGATTATAATTTCCAATAAGCAAAACTCCTAATAATAATTAAATGTAATTTGATTAACAATCCATCATACGGGGATACGAAGTTTGTTCTGTAACCCTTTACACAATGTTAATAGCTGGAGGCGCTCAAGTTATTTGGATGTTCGACACCAGATTAATTTAGGGCAACACATACTTGATTGAAGTTCAATCGTGCTGAATTAAGTTAGGTTACATGGTAATTACATAACATAATCGCACTACACTCACACAGAGGTGTATAGTAATTAATAACTGGGATAGATATAGAGTAATCTGATGGTGACAATTAAGAATCTATGTAATATGGTATATAGTTTCAGTTACAAATAAAATTTAATGCAATTTTATTTTATTTATAGATATATGGATTCAACCGCGTTAATTTGAGGTAAAATTGGCCGCTGAGATCGAGTGGTCGCGCGACTGCCGTTTTGTTGCGAGTTATTTTAATTATGATATCTTCTTAGGTATTCATTAAAATCAAAGGACGTGTCGAATAACGAATTTATTTTGATAGGATGTAATTCAGGCTTCTTATCCCATAAGATATATACTTTGTAGAGTAACATACATATATTTATGAAAATCTTATAACTAAAACACTTTAGTCCGGCGAAGTGAGACGCGCTGCCTGTGACTGCCGGTGGTCGTCGTCCATCAAACTTCAGAAAGACCCCCTTGGCCTCAGCTCTTCGCTTAACATCTTTGGTAGTAACTTAACTATGCTGATATAGATATAATGTACTAACTGTACTGGAATTAGAAATTTCAGTAAGCATTTTGTTATTTCAATGCCGCACCGCTCATAGTGTACACGTGACTGACGGGCGCACTGAAATATCAGAGGATGGGGGCCGCCTCGCCATTATCTGTATTTCCTTTTTTGCCCATGACACCTCTGCAACTGTAAAGAACTACATATATGTTTTTATTTTATGAGCTTGGCAAATTTCCTTTTAATGTTTGTACCTTATTATGTAGGTATGGTCCTTAGAATAAATATTTCTTTCTTTCTTACAGTGCCTGGACTATGCTGAATATTATTTCTCGAAAGTCACCGAAAACGGTGTGATATCAAGCTTACAGAGTTGCCATGTTAATTATGTAGGTATGGTCGGGTTTTGAATAATAAGACATGGGATCACGGGAGACGAGGGACCCGAGGTGGCCACATTCTATGGAAAGAGGAAATGTCATAGGAAGAAAGGAAAAGCGAGGTGAATTGGCGATGAGAGACAATCATTTGGTGCTTATGTCTCATGTTTTATTGGGATAAATGAATTTAATGTAACTTAAATATATGTACTTGATGTTGATCGAACTTGTTATTAAAATAAATTGCACGTGACTAATCAAATATGCTTCTTGCAGTCTAGGATCAATCAATATTTTGGTCTTTTTTATGCATTAAACATGTAAATTTTTTGCGACTGAATCGAGCTACAGAGTAAAAGACAGCCAAGCTTGCTTCAGTGAAAGATATCTCTATTTCTTCTGCTGCTCTGGGCTCGACTGCAGACCAGCAAATACCGTCTAAGATTGGTTGTGGCATTTTTGTGTGGTCCAGAGTTGGTAAGGAAGGAAATTAAGTGTGTATGAATAATAAAAAAAGTAGTCCATTCCAAAATCGGTCCCAAATTAATCAGGGAGTCATGTGCAAATTAGCTGGTAATTGCAAACCACTGACCTCTACATGACCTACTGAATTCATTACTGTGCCGGGAATATTTAACGGGCGGTCATGGAATTTTCCACTGATCCACTGGATCTGTAATGGAATTAGTTTTTAGTTTGGGAGTAGATTAATGAGTGATGCGAACTTGAGGAACCTTTTGAGTCGGAGATAAGGAATTATACGGGTACAGGTAAACTCCAACGAGCGGACTTCTGCAAAGATTGGGTTATCAAGATTTGGGAGTTAATTTGTTTTAGTGCTTTACTATGAAGGTGAATCTATTAATGGTACTTCAGAGCATGTCTCTTGTGATATTAGAAAACCTAGGACATACTCCATACTGCTTCAGTTCAGATTCAGAAGGGACAATCCAAGTGGCAGATCATGTGGCGAATCGAGAACTGTTTCAAGGCAGGATACATGATATGTGTCGCGAGGTCCTCGGATGGCGAAGTATTTATTAGGAAATTTCCCTTGGTTCTCCTGGGATAATTGCACGTTTATATGTTTGCAATTTCAAGCGCTAACCGTTGAATGGATTAAAATAAAACTTGGCACACATATGTATATGGATTATTATTTATTATTATAATGTAACTACATCCAACATTACGGGATATCCCAATTCGTTAGAGCAGATAATAATGACAAAAAGAAACCAATGAAATGAAGATGTCAAAAATTAAATTAATTTATGTAATATCAATGAAATGCCAGTGTTAGTTAATTAATAAAATTATTCTTAAATAATGTCATAATGGTTAGTAAAATTTATGTCAAAAAAAAGGGAAAAAATAAATTCATATTTATAGTCTGGTATAGGATAACAGATAAGCTACTTTTTAACATGGAGCGGGTAAGATCGCGGGCATAAACTAGTGTATAGTATAAATATATTAAATATTAAAATAACAAGCTTATTTTAGGGATAACATAGGTCATTAATAGCTATAGTATACAATGGTAATTATTTTAAAATTAATATTATACACGCTAGGCCACGGATACAAGCCCTGCTCCTATACTATTGAAACATTTCGAATTAAATAAATCTACAGCCTTGGCCAAAAGTTTGGAGCACCCCGTATGTTTTGCAGTTGCGCAACACCAGCAATAGTTAACATTACCTTTTGTTTAAATATGAACTAGGCGGTATCTATAAAGGGATTTAAAACAACAGTTTTATTTAGGGTCAAAACACATCTGTTGCAAAGCATGGTATCCCTTTTGTAATTACAATCCTTATTATATATTTATTCAGTTCACTATTTCGCGTCGTGTACACTTACCGTGATCTAGCGCAGTGTTGTATTGAGTTGCATTAATTTTGATACAAAATGCCTAAAAAACCCGATCTGTCTCTTGAAAAATGTAGTATTTCAAAATTGTAATGTAGAAATTCAAATTTTACACGATCAAGGGAAATCCCAAGTTGAAATATCCAGAACTGTCAAGTGTTCGCGCCGAGCCGTCCAACTTGAAATCGAGCGATAGAAAAATACCAAAATATCAAAAAATCCTTATATCGACGCTGTGGAAACAATTGACAATGGAGCAATGTTTTACTACAGTTTTATAGAGGACATCAATATCTACTAATAAATCTACTATATATCCTACTGTTACAGTCATGTCACAATAAATACTTTTGTCTGGTTACTGATCCAAAGTGAAGCCAGGGCAGTTTCTAGATAAATAAAAAATCAGACTACATCGTCAGATGTTATTACTATTAAGATTCTTTTAGAATCTTCAAAGCTATTGTAAGAGTTGCTTCAGAAAGAATTTCTCTAAATTGGTTCGGCTTGTAGCAATCCACAAGTTAAGGGTCCTCGAGGGCCCAACCCAATGAATTGATGGTCATCTATCTTATGTCCGAGTATACCGTTTACGACTAGTTTATCACAAGCCATCGGTATTGCTATGAGCTTTTTATGACCACTTCAACAAATGGAACTCTGAGGTCAAATACGTCTGTTCCATATGTTGTACTCATCTTTCGATAATATTGTTAAGTTAGATCATTTAAAAATTAAAATCCTTTGCCAAACTCAATTTACTGGTTTCATCTTATATAGTTTATTAGTTATCTGTTCACTATAGTACAAGGTAACGCTTAGTTTGGGGTCAGATGGCCGTGTGTGAGTTGTCCAAAGATATTTATTATCTTAAGCGAGAATGGTAGCCGTATGTTTTGTGAGACTAGCTTTTTGAAATTAATTTATGGGTTAAGAAATACATTTTTCTAGACTACAGAAATTGCCAACTTGACATGCCGATTGGCCTAGTGGTTAGTGAAACTGACTGCTATACCAAGTCGTGGGTTCGATTCCCAACCAGGTCAAACTTTTCTGAGATGAGCAGGAATATTTGTTCTGTGTGTCTGGGTGTGTAATAGAAATATATATTTAAGTATGTATTTAAAGTTATGTATGTATGTTTATCAGTTGTCTGATCACCAAAGTACAAGCTAACGCTTAGTTTGGGGTCAGGTGACCGTGTGTGAGTTGTTCAAAGTTATTTATTATGCTAATGTCTTATTTGAATAAATAATTTGAACAAATAAATTGAGAAATACAAACAAACAATCAATCAAATTCTTGAGCTTTGTAATTTTAATAAAGATTCGGAAGAAATTTGGTACACAGATAGATCTAGAATAACACATTTTATCAATGTATGTATCACGCGGGCCAAGCCGCGGGCGGGAACTAGTATGACCGTAAACGCGCAGTTTCTATCTGTGGGAGTGTATTTCTCAAATGAATAAACTGTTTTAGATCTAGCTTTTTTTTAGTTTGAAAGTAAATCTTATATTTTTGGCTTTGATAGGCGAAATCTTTTCGAATGTTTTAAAATTGTCGGTTCTTTTTAATTTATATATAAAGTAATGTGGCATATATTTATATGGATTTTTCGCGACGTTAACTGAAATTAAGAATTTTCAGTATTTTATTTTAGAATTGAAAATGATTGGCGAAACCAAAAAACTGTTGATACAATCTAAATAAGCTTTAACCCATTGTTGATACACTACTGAGCATGGACCTGTCCTCCTCTCGAGGAGGCCTGGGGCATACTCCAATACGCTGCTCCGATGTGATAGAGGAGTTACTAGCCAATCTAAGTTTTCATGCTCCCTAAAGTCTTCCGACATGGCTTAACGATTGCTATTTAACAACTGGTACCGACAGCGTTACGTGCCCACCGAAGCACGGTAGCGCTCATGAAATGCCACTAGCGGTTACCCGCCCTCCTACCGACCGCATAACTTTTTCGAAACAAGCCGCCAGACTATAGACGCATCCGATCTAAATTACACTATTAATAAATCCTATCATAGAAACCATGAATATAGATCCGAGATTTCATTAAAATTATATTAATTTAAACTCTCTTCAGCAGTTATTAGGATGTAAATAAAATTTGAGGACAGGACAACGTTTACTCAAAGAAATTCTTTCATTAGTAAAATACAAAAGAACTCCGACCAAGGAGGCTGTATTTCTCCCACAAATTGCCAATAAATTTTTATTATGGCCCCCGTATTTGAGGTACAGAGGTTTTCCGGATAAATAAGCTTGTTTTATTATGAAAGAGATATTATGATTTGTGATATCCGATGTTATTATTACAATACATGTGAAACGCGTAATTATCTATCGATAACGAGCAACGTATGTTTTCCCTTAGAAGAGAGATATATTATTATAATTGTGAGTCTTCTACTTAATGTAATCGATGAGTTATTTCCTCATTAGGCAGTTTTTTTTTCTTTAATATTTATTGATTCACAATATATTTCAATAATAAACTTACATTCATATCTCAACCCATAACGGCCCACTGTTGAGCACGAGTCTCTTCCGGCCATGAGGTTAGGGTCATAGTTCACCACGCTGGCCAAGTGCGGACTGGCAGACTTCACGCACCTTTCAGTTTTGCAAGCTCCCCGGCACACAGGTTTCCTCACGATATTTTTCTTCACCGTTATAGCGAGTGACTTTTAAATGCTTAAAACGCACATAACTCTGAAAAGTTAGAAGTGCGAATGAGTATCGAACCCGGACGCCCCGAGTAGGAGGTCGAATTCTTAACCACTAGGTTATCACCGTTACTATTTACATGATGAAATAGATATAATAGTTAAATCTATTGTTACGCTAAGTTACAGTAACGTCGAGAAAGAGGAAGAACTCTATTGAATACGATACCTCAAGTTTCCCGTGGACAAACTACGCTTTATCTACTACCAAGAGCGACAAAGGCGATGGTACCAGTTTGATATTGTGATCCATTCCTTTGGGTATTTCAAATATTATATCCTAGCCTATTTTCATATTTCATTAGGTGGTTATTACCTGCAAGACTTTTGATGGAGAAAGTTTTAACAGCTCTAAAAAAATATAACGAAAACTAGTGTCCGCCCGCTGCTTCGTTTTCGAGGTAGATACATTGATACAAGTAGCCTATGTGTTATTCTGCTCAATAATCTATCTCTGCGCCAAATTTCATTCAGATCTGTTCAGTAGTTTTTGCGTGAAAGAGGAACAAACATACATGTCGCTGTAAGTGGCTTCGAGCGAGTGGTATGTACGAAAAAAGTTATCTATGTGTTATTCCAGACCATTATCTATCCCTGTGCTAAATATCAGATAGATCCGTTCAGCAGTTTTTGCGGGAAGTGGAAACAAATATCCATTCGTCCATTCATCCTCACAAACTTTCACATTTATAAATAAATATTATTATTATATTAGTAAGATAGACAGATGACAGGCCGGTTGGTCTAGTGGTTAGTGAACCTGACTACTACACCGGAGGTCGTGGGTTCGATTCCCACCCAGGTCATACTTTTCTGTGTGGGTGCAAAAATCTATATAAGTATGTATCTAAAAGTATATATACATGTTTATCAGTTGTCTGTACACCATAGTACAAGCTAACGCTTAGTTTGGATTCAGATGGCCGTGTGGGAGTTGTCCAAAAATATTTATTTATTATTGTATTGGTCAGCAGGCAGTTTCACTAGCACCAGACCAACGACGCTCAACCTATTTGACTGTCGTGCCAAACTGTGGGACGATAAATGTATTGTGGGCCACTAATAATTCCTATTTCATTACTCTCAGGAATTGCGTAAGAAAATGTTCTAAAAACAAAATTCGCGGCCATTTAAAGTTCGTTCGCGGGCCACATTAAGGTCCGCGGGCCTGGGGTTGAGCAGTCTTGCACGAGACGTATCCGTCATGATGGAATCATTATGATAATATCTAAATCTCCGTAAAGTTGAATGAGGTTATGAAAAATAATCAGTACAAGTCAGTACGTTAACGATTTAACGGTAGGAAATCTGAAAGGTCAAAGCTAAATATGCGATGTGCCGTGACCGTATCGTATTTTTTTCAAGATGGCGCATGACATAAGAAATAGCGGGAAAACTAGGACCTAGAAAAACTGTCTATGGTGAGCTTAAACTTTTTAAATTATCTCGGTTTGGATACTTAATTATTTGCCATTTTTTTTTCTGCAAATAAAATTTTTACTTTGAAAAAATAGATAAAATTTTATTGAATCGAATAGCATCGATTTTGATAATTATGAAAAAGCACCGAGCTGAATTTTTATGATAGTAACTAATGTTATAATTTTAGAAAGCATTTTTAGACCCTTTTTCTCAGTTTTCCATGTTACAAATGTAATTAGAGACTACTGATTATCTAAAATGCCGTTTTTACAAATTTCTATAAAATAGTCCCAGCTTAACAAACAAAAATTCAACAGGTGCTGGCAGGCGGGCAGCAACACTGAACTTAAAAATCGAACAGCAAAAAGAAAAAAACCTAGTTCCTATTTCAAATACCCGCTGCCACGTTGCCAGCACCATGCGCGCCTACCATGACGCGCCGTTAACGTCACTTAACGAGCTTTAACGGGACGGACGGACGGACGCATATGGCGTCGTTTGCATAACGTGAAATAACGTGCATTGTTATCACCTACGACTGACACCGTAACATATCCTTATTTGTAGTTTGACGTATATAAGATAAATGGAAAAATAAATAAATAAATCAATATCTTTGGACAACTCACACACGGCCATCTGAATCCAAACTAAGCGTCAGCTTGTGCTATGGTGATCAGACAACTGATAAACATACATATATACTTTTAAATACATACTT
>DWJZ01002599.1:0-19036 GCA_018249125.1 Asbolis capucinus
TTCTATGGGAGGCAACATCTAGTATAATCTTGATCGAAGACGAATTTTAACGAGAGTAGTTTAAAAAATTTTAACATATCAAATTTTCGCTATTTCCTTGATGAGGCGAGTGGAAATTTCTAAACGTGTCAGAATATTTTTTATCGTCTGGCAACCCGAAGAGAGAGGCTTGGTTACGTTCCTTTAAAAACAACTTAAGCTAAGAAACTCTCGAGCAGCACTTGTAACGACTGAGTAAAACTCATACACGCTTCTATGGGCCTTTAAAATGCAACTCTTAGTGAACAATGTACTGTTAAAGTTACCTAATGTTATGTATAGATTTTATGTAGGTTTTTCTTTAGCTTTCAATTAATAATTAATAAATTAAATATAATTAAATAGATTTTTCTTAATAAATTAAGTAAAGTACCTAATGCTGGCGGTCTTTTTTACAGTTTTTGTATTTAAATATTTTTTTCATATATTTTCTTCCACCGTCATTAATTATGCTATCTGAGAAAATCAGATGATTTTTTATGTATGCCAAAAACGTGGACGAGTAGAGAAAGTAAGGCCACCCAAATTGTCGTAAGTTTAAAGATACTCAAAGGCTGCACTCGAGGCCTCGTTTTAACATGTCCTCCGAAACACAGAACCGCTCAAGAATTTCATCATTGCAACCGTAAGTCCTGCTACTGGGCTCAGGTCTCCTCGCACCATGTAAGGGGCCACCGCTCTGACCAAATGCGGTTTGGTGGACTTTTCGACACACCTTTAAGAGCTCTCAGGAGTGCAGGTTTGCTCACGATGTTTTCTGTCACCGTAGCAAGTAATAATCATTTCGAATTTGCCTAGCACTACCCATGCACTTTCCGATCTTGCTCGCTTGCTTAACTCAACCGACAAGTTCAACAAACACACGCCGCCGGACCATAAGCGCAGTAGTTCATACGTAACTCCATTTACATGCAAGAATATTAAGCGTTCGTGTATTGAAGTTTCGTTTGCTCTCCCTTGATATCGGAGCGGTTGATGCGTTGCATGTTGCGTTATTTACAGCGTGTATTCATTTGAATTGAATTAGTATGTCGATGTGGCACAATTTTACAACATGCCTAAACTACAAGCTTAATGGTATTACTGACTCTCTAATGCTCCTACTAATGTTATAAATGCGAAGTGACGAGGGATGGATAGATGGATGTTTGTCTCCTTCACGCAAAAACTACTGAACCGATCCAGATTATTTTTTTCCAAAATATAGATTGTAGTTTGCAATAATACACGGCTACTTTTCATCACTACACCTGCTACGAGGGCGAAGCCACTTGTAATATTCTAAATGCCAAAATAATTCGGTTTGTTATGCCTTCGCCCCTAAACTACTAAACCGAATTTGATGAAATTTGCTACAGAGGTAGATAAGAACTTAAAAGAACATAGATTACCTTCTATCACGAAAAATCCCTTAAAGGTATACGGGATTGAAATTCGTATAGAAATTCGTCATTTTCGACGATAAAACTTTTTATGCACTTCTTAAGAAATACATAGATATTTGCTTTAATATTGGCATTTCGGGTTAGATGGAAATGAAATACATATAGGGGTAGACAAACAACAGACCTCAGTATGGCTCCAGGGTGACTAAGAAGGGAGAAAAGATAGAAAGAGCTAATAAAAAGAGTTGGAGCAGCGTGGTGGAGTGTGCTCAGTTCAGTCATGAGGAGAAACTCGTGTTCATTAATGAGCCATACATTGGTTGTAGTTGATTAAAAAGGTTTAAATGCTACCACACTTTCAAAACCATATTTCACATCATAATAAATTTTATATGTACTTAATATTAAAATATTAATATTCCGTTAAGTACAGACAAGACACCTAAAACAAAAGTTAGTTTGCAGCCCATTTGGCACGTACAGGAGTGCCGGGCTCTGTACTCAGAAAACCTTTTATACAGAATTATGTATTCCATTTCTTGCTAAGAGTTAGGGTGACATACAATAACAAGGGGACATTGCACGTGTGTGTATTTAAAAATACTTAGTTTCACATGTGTTGGGGTTGTAGGGTTGCCAATTATTCTTTTAAGAACAACACGTTGTTTTTTCATTAAATATATTTGGCTTGACCTTGACCCTTGGCTTTAATTCTGCCTGTGGGTAGGCGACGTGGTCTTGGTAGTAAAGCGCACTAATTAAGTAAAAGCCTATTCACTCGTGACTTGAATTTACATTGTATTGAATTACATGGGAACACTGACATGGGCTTGTGTTAGTCCGTCTTTATACACATCATAAAAGACGCAAAGAGAGATGTACATACGAACGTACCGGCGGAATGTCTACGAAAGGATGGTACCCGCAGAGCGTTGATTCGTTCGATGATGGAAAGGGGATGAGTAATTAAATCGTAGAATACCTACTAGTACTACTAGTAGGATCAAAAAATGTCCTTAAAACATAAAAAAGATATTATTGCTTATTTTCTAAAATAGACACTCCTTAGTTTTCCGTTTTAGACCTAATCATATTTTATTTTTTGTAAACAAGTTGGCAACCCTAGCTAGATAGTGTAGCTTGAAGCTTTTCAAGACAATAGATTATAGATTGGTTTGAAACTTATAACAGAAAATATTTTTTAATTAATTAATTGTTTAATAATAAATTGTGAGTATTGGAATAATTTTGTTGGCGTCCAAACAGAGCATACTGTTTCTGTCAGACATAGAAATTTATTTCATTAATAACATGTAGCGTCGTGTCACAAAAAAAGGTTTGTGTAATGTGTATTAAAATGTTTCCAGATTTTTGGTATTATTTAAATATTTTTAATTATTAAATGATACTTAACACCATTCTGAAAGAAATATAATTAATTTATTACTTATATTATTTTATAATCATAGATGCAATTAGGACTATTGACCACTCAAAAAAACGATAACCGTCATTTGACTGGATCGAAAAAAATAAAAAATATATGACCTCCATAATAAGAGTTTTCTTTTTTTTAATTCATCCCTATTTTTACAAGCTTTCCTTTAACTTGCAGTGTATATTTGTATATTTGTTTGTTACGGGTCAAATATTGCAAGCTTAATTAGCCCACTTCCTCTTACACTACGGAGTTGAAATTTTGAAATACTGCCTCAGTTCCGATGACAATTAATTTTTATAATAAGTATGACCTGCTGCTATCATCAGGATTGTTTCCAGAAAAGGGTTAAGAGTTAAGACAACTTAACGGTTAACAATACGGTTATGAAATTTTATGTTTCTCTGTATTAGTTCTATAATGAAAGCTTGTATTTTTATATTTTGTTAATAAAGCTTGTTACTCTAAATGCGACTGCTCGAAATAGATATGAGAAAATAAAAAAATGTATTAGGTGATGACCCTAATTAAAAACCTATTTTCCCTGATATAAACCTGAACGAACTAAACTATATAAATAAGGAAGTACAACATAAAATTAATTTGCCATCATTATTTAACGGTAAAAACCGGCCCGACACCTCACACCAAGAAGATACCATACAAATTCCATGAACTTTTTGCCACTGGCAATCATAAACAAGTAATTTTTTACTAATCTTCAAGTTAAACAACCCGTTAAAATTACTAACAGAATTATCTCTAAGTATCTAAACTAACTGGCTTTTTTTTTAACTTGGAAGCTACTTAGTATTACTTACTTACTTAATTACTTATTATTAGTAACACTGTCAAACGGTATAGTCCGGGGTCCCGAAACATTTTTTTCACATTATTACTATAAAGAAATTTTTTGGTGAATTCAGCTTCATTTGAATGAGACGCTCACCTTTTTCTCTGACAAAAAATCTGGATTGTGGAAGCTAACATTGATAGCACGGAAACGGGGTCAACGGCGCTTTGGAAAACAATATGGTATTCCGCAATTCGTAGGACACCGGAGGTCGTGGGTTCGATTCTCACCCAGGTCAAACTTTTCTGTGATGAACAGGATTGTTTCTTCTGTGTGTCTGGGTGTGTAATAGAAATATCTATACATCTAAGGTTATATTTAAAAGTATATATGTATGTTTATCAGTTATCTGATCACCATAATACAAGCTAACGCTTAGTTTGGGGTCAGACGGCCGTGTGTGAGTTGTCCAAAGATATTTATTTATTTATTATGTATGTGAGAAGGACAGAGTTATAAGTAATCAATTGAATAAAATTTAGCGGAAGATTCATAGATGATAGTAAATATATTTTTCGTTTTTCGAATCAGTTTTCTTAAATTTTTGTGTGTTTATTCGTTTCGTTATACAGTATGATAATTGTTTACGCGCATGTACCCGTATGCATCTCTTGATTGGTTTAATTGGCTGCAAGGCGATTGGTTAGAGGACGGTAGCTTCTGACTAGGCTATCAATGCTAAAGTGAAATGTTGTTGAACTTTTAGCCACTACCCGGGGATATTATTCGTTAAGCCATGTATTGGAATTCGGGTATATTTCACGTAGGTAATAAGGTCGCTACTGCAGCATACTTGGCGCAAATTCGATCTGGAATTTTACACTTTTCAATTTTTATATTATTTAAAACTATGTAATAATAATTTTAATCTACTTCGACAATAGTGTACTCCATAAATTTGGTAGAATGTACTGAAATAATTGTTATGTTTGTTGTTCAGGAATTTAAAACTGAAAAAAAATATATTTACACTGAGTATAGTACAGGAATTTTCAACATTTATGGATTAACGTGGAATTTTTTCGAGAGACATGTTGTGAGAAAGACGTGTCATCAAATAATATTGACTTTGTATTGCAATACAATCTTGGGTCATACACCTAATACCTATTTCACACTTTTTGGAGTGTAAGTCGAAAATATTGTGTCATTAATGGAACGTGATACAATTTTTTGCCTTGGCACGCGTGCCATTCTTGTTCTCGTAGATTGTAATGCTAAATACATAAGATGACAGACGTCAGACATAACGTTGACTGTAAGTCGATATGAGATGAATAAGAAATAAGGTCAGTGTAGTACATCTGATTAAGGACATTCTCTGGAGGATTAATTACGTTTGTGTGCACAAGCATTAACTGGCAGATCTAGGTACCTATAACCAGGATTATATATAGTATCACGTTGATTAGTGCAAAGGAGGTGAGTCTAAATGGAGTCCATAATTTTATTTATTTACAGTAGGAAGCTAATGGGGAGAAATCCATCCCTAATAGTAGTACTGAGTAATTATTTATTGTTATTTAAATAGATAGGTAAGGGAAAATACCCAAAAGTCACTGCGACCAAGTTTGATCTATTCTGACCCATTAGCTATATCTGGTCGACACGGCCTACCGTTGCGAGAAACCGTAGGACGTCCTTGGGTTCCAGATCCCTGACACGCTCAGGCAGAATTACGTGTTCCCCTAATAAACAATTTCTGCAGTGAGACGGTGTCACACACTCACAGAGTACGTGCGTTGTCGTTTCCACTGCTTCGTTGCAGAATCTACAGTTTACAGTGTTGCTTAGCCGTCTGGTGTGTAGGTGTTTATTGAGTCTGCAATGTCCAGTGAGTACCCTGATCAGGACTTTTACTGGGTAACCTTGCCAGTGTTCGTGTTCCCGTACGATTACAATGTAAATGTCTTCCAGTTAAGAGTGAATAGGCTTCTACTAAATTAGTGCCCTTTACCAACTACGACTACACCACTACTTATCATCAGGTGGGATAGTGGTCAAACATTAAACTTCAGAATAAAAAAAGCATTTTAAATTTGACCACACCCCGTCCGTGAAGCATATTACATATATGCTTTACATTCCACATTCCGTCCGTGAAGCATATTACATATATGCTTATATATTATTGATAAAATTAAGCGGAAAAAATATCTTAAAACCATAATAATACAATCTATAACAAATTTTGATTCCCACCAACAACTGGTCACTTACAATACGAATGATGAGACATAAATTAATCTATCTTGAAAGGTCTAAAGAGAACAATTTGCTCTTATACTTAATCAAAAGCTCGTTCCATCTTAGAGTTAATCAAAAGCTCGTTCCATTAATTTGAGATTTCCGTGCTTAGGTAGGTATAAGGAAATTCAAATTCATTTATTTGCCTAAAAGAGGGTATTACAGTATATATACATATGTAGGTTTTGTCCGCCTCAGTCCGCCTATAATGGCATGCAAATATTATCTAAATCTATTTCTAATTATTTAGTAAGTTCAGTAGTCAGATCTATTTGTGTCATTTAATTTTACAATATTATAGTGACACATGTTAAAAATTCTGTCATGTTATAAATCCAGATACGAGTATCAAGAACTCATAGTATCAAGAACTGATTTAATTCAATTTTAAGCAACCTTACAGGCATTGTTTTGGCATTACTTGATAGTATTTAAAAAAAAAAATTACGCACATTTCGTAAGAGTTCCGCAAAAAACGCGAAGTACGTGATGGTTTATACAATACCAGTCTATTCCGAGTATTTCACGCGTATTTTTGATTTGCGGTTATAAAGTTATCCCTTTGCTTTAATACGAAGGAACATGGTACCTATATTATTTAATATTAGTCTGCGATAAAGATACGTTCGCTTTACAATCAGCTAACCCGTATTTAAAATGAACCATCGACGTGTTTTTTCTGACAATGACAATTTTCTTGCGAACTTTCCCGTTTTATCCTCTATTGGCTGAAGTCATTAGTTTCATGTTTATTTAAGGTTTATCACGTATCTTTTTTCTTTTAATAGTTTTCTTTCAACAAACAAGATTCGAGTTCTAAGTTGTGTCGTAGTTAACTATAATTGGGAAGGCACTCAGTAAGATCTCATGGATAGTATTAAATAATATAATAATGTAAAGTGTTCTTTCCGTTCCTTAAAATAAAATAAAAAGTTACCTTTACACAATAATAAAGGTAAAAATCAATAAATTGAGAAATTATTATAATATAATGGATTTAGTTTAACATATACACAAATTATATTAGAAAAGTCATGCGAAAAATAGACTCATTAAACTTTACACATGCATATATGAAATAAGTTATTACGGGAGATTAAAGGTTGAGGGGAGATTAATACAGAGGGAAGAAGATTACTGTCATACCTTTTTGTTCGTTGTTAAAAAGCTTTATAAGATCTAGGTTAGTCTTTTCCTCCATCCGCCTGGCTTCTTCAATTGTAATGCTCAGAACAGACGATGCGTAATAGGTACTCAGCGAAATAAATCTGTTGCACAAGAACTACTGAAGCAAATCATCAAATCTTAAACCGTCTTTATTACTATCAAACCGCCAAACCATTGACAAGGAAATACTTTTTAAAATCACATTTTGAGTCGACGCTCATTGCTAACTTCCAAGATTAAAAAAAAAAAAGCAACAACTAACGCCATCTATTACGCATCATTTGCAACACTTAGCTAGGTGCAAAGAATGGCTACTCACACTCATCGTATGATGCTCCTCCCCTGGCTGCGTGCGGCAAACATTGCGATGCAACAACAAACATACAATTACACAAGGACGATACAGGGCAAGCGCGTAACGTGGCCTACGTTACGTACGAGCGAACTAAAAACAATTTCAAGCTAAAATTAGCAAACATAAACATTGAAGTAAAACTATTTTATGATCATATCAGAAACAGCAATAAGTAAAAACCTCTTAAAACACAATAACAGTTGTAAATAACACCAATATCATACATAATCCGAGAACAACAAATCTGTCACAGAAATGTCTGAATGAGTCGGGATTGACCCCGGTACTTCCCACGTAGGGTCACTACCGACTTGGGTACAAGAATGTTCAATATTTATGGAGGTAGTTAAATTTTATTCAATATAAACCACAAACATTAGCTTACAACACTGTTTGAAAATTGAATAATATATTTTTGCTAAATATTTTCTGTAAAATTTAGTTTTAAACACATACGAGGTTTTCACTTGTCGCGGACGATATATAATTAGCTATTTACAACTAAATCTCTAGTAAAATCTATTAATTTTCTCTTGAGAAATATTAACACGTTCTCTGCTGGGTATATTCGTGGAAGAAGACTATTTACTACTTTTTCTACTACTAATATACTCGTAGTCTTCTACCAGTATACTCTTGCGGCAGGAAACGGGTTAAATACATTTAACAAAGATTAATATGAATAACCTAATAAATTAAATTAAATGTTTTTTTAAATTATGAGATCTTATTTTATATTTTACATAATGTGTGTCACCGGCTTTAGTGCATTTATATCTCCAAGACAATCAGAAAAGACAGATTTCATTCTAGACATTTACAATGGTGAGAATAGATTGTATCACAAAATACGTGCAAATTATATTTTATAACAACAGTGAAATTGTACTAGAGTATGCTGTTGCACTCGGTTATAAAAATGTAGGCGCATGCGAAATTCAAAACAATATTAAGTGAATATGAAATTATTATTTAATTATGCATTTATTAATAAAAATCAAGAAGTTCATGCTTCATATTAAATAAGTAATCTAAAAATGTATTCCTATTTCTTCTTGTCATAAGGTTTTTGACGAATATTCCTATAAGCAATAATCTTATAAGCCAATGACAATTGTTCTAAAAAAAGGTATAATTTAATTCAGTCCGTCCGCAGAGATATGAGAAGCGAAAGAGAGTTTCAATAAATTATCTTGATTGGACGGTCAAAAATTACACTCTATCACCAAGTTAGGGCAATCTTTTTTATTGGTCTGAGATCATAAACCCCGGAATTGATCGGTAAACTACGCACGCCGTCTAAAATAAGGTTAAACAGACTAATGTTTCGCCAGAAACAATTCGTCATAGATGCCGGGTCTAGTAGATTTACACAATCTATCGTCCGTGATCATTACACACATTCATAAAGCGGATTAAATCTCTTGAAACAATAAGTAAAAGTTTGACACGCGAAGCTGGGTCACCGGGCTAATAAAAAATGTTATTATTCAGGATATCATTGTGAGAGAATCTCTGTAGTCGTAATAATGTATGTAATGTAATCAAGATTTAACGATGTAATGACAACTTATAACGTGAGTTACTTCCTACTCAATCGAGCGTTTTGCGTCGACGCAACGCATCGAAAATACATAATAACTGACATCACTATAGCATACATTTTGTAGAACCCGCTTCTTAGGCTACTTTCATACTGACGACCACACTAGGTATTTTGCGTCGACGCAACGCACGAGTAAGTAACTGCAAACTCTACATACCTCTTGTAGGACCCGCTTCAGCTGCAGCAGCAACGTCTTGATGTCGACGACGTCCTGCAGCAGGGAAGAGGGCGCTGGGGCCGGCGACGCGCTGCCGTCGCTGATGCCCGCGTCTGACGGCGTCTGCGTGCGCGAGCGCTGCAGCAAGCGCGCCGTGCGCACTGGGAGACTGGCCCTGGAGACAATATGTTACTTTTAGCATTATTGTCTATCTCTATACTAATATAAGAGCAAAGATTTGTTTATTTGAGGCGAAAAGGCTCCGAAACTACTGGATTGATTTGAAAAATCATTTTACCATTGGAATTCTACTTATCCCTGATGAAGGTGATAGATTATTATCATAAACGTTAGCAGTCCGTATGATAACTTCGATAATATAAAATAACGTGTACAAAAATAGCGAATTATACCGTAGATCGCCTAAGTTGCGAAAATTATGGGCAATAGAGCCAAGTAATGTTTTAGTTTTATAAAAATTCACAAGCACAAAAATACCATGTCTAATTGTTACAGTTATGTCACAATCACTACTATGTTCTGATAACAGGTTTCTCCGAACGGACCGAGGGCAGTTTCTAGTGTCTGTAATGTTATGAAAACATGGCATTCATTTTGTCGTGTGGTCACGATCCAAGATGTCGACATTTCATACTAAGAATTTCATGTGATCGTGATGTATTTGGTTTACATTGACTCAATTGATATGAAAATTATTACCATTACATGACAACGACATTGCTACGAAAGCGTACATGGTTGCAAAAAGTCCAAATATAATGTTATTTGCAAGTTCTTTCTGTAAAGCAAAATTAGCGAAGGTTTCAACGTTAGTGTGTTAGGGAGGGCCTGGGTTCGAACCTGCGCACACCTCTAACTTTCCAGGTTTTGTAAGTATTAGCGGTTAATTATCACTTTCTTCGATGAAGGACAACATCCAAAACCTGCTCTCCTCCTCCTTCAAATAGTTCTCGAAGGTCACTTTTGTCTAATTCAAATCTACCAATTCAAACTTTGCCAGCGTGGCGAACTTGCACCCCATACATGATGAGATATGATGATGACGAAAAATTAAGATGTTTTTTAAGATTTGCCAGTGGTAAAGTCACATCGCTACTTTATTACCGCTACATCGTACTTTACAGGACGAGCAAAAAAGTTTAAAAACATTTGTGTTAACATTTTACTTATAGACCCTGTTAAGTGAAATTGGTTATATGTGTTCTTTGCAATGGAAAACTTTATTTTATTGTCAGTATCTTTGTTTAGAAGTTAGCGTCGATTTTCGACCCATTTTTCATTTTATTAGGTCGTAACTAGATAAGTCGTTAATTATTATTTTTTTCATTTTTGCACCATACATTCCCACAATCACTCTGTTTAGGGGTGAAGTTATCTGGGCCGTATACGATACCAGTTTATAAACAAATTTTTTTGTGAATTTGAAAGCGTCACACAGACCAATCAACAGAGCGTAGAATTCTGAATATGACTGCTTTCATAACTTATTTTCGTTAAAATGGTTTGTACGACCTTTCTTCCCCAAGGTGTCGACATGTCAGTTTACTTCTAAATTAACTGTTTACTAGCAGGGATTTTCATAAGGATAAAATTAATATTATTGTTGGTATTAAGAACTTTCCGGGAAGCCAGCTTGGAATCCTAGTTTGAGTCAATCGTAAAATGACTCATTGTGTTTCTTGTGGGGCTTGTTGATAACCAATTCTTTGTATAATAGGTATTTATTTATTGATTTTTTATGCACAATATACAACTCTTGGGTTTCTTGATTATTTTTTCTTGGCCGACAATGCATTACTAAATCTTTGATGTTTCTAATGTACATAGGCAACCATGTCCGTTTATTCTTCAACTATTTTAAATAAAAATACTAAAATACGTTTAAGCGTAGATATTACCGTACCTAGATTAATAACAGTCACTGAATAATACTAGCAAACAATAAATTATCTGTGACAAAAATGAAACAGATACAAATAAAAATAAATAGTGCCAAAAGAGTTATCTATCAAAATGTTACAGATTAACAAACAATATCCGAAATTCACGCAAGTTTCGTCCTATTTAAAATTGGTAACATTTTTCATGTGACAGTTGATTTGTGGATTAATTCATTTCGACATGAAAATAGAGGCGCAACGGTGACTCACCGGCAATTAATTAGCGAAAATAGGACGCGCCGGTTAGTCTGTCAGTCAGTCAATATGATATTAACACTAACTATACTATTTCTTTTAACTAATAACTATAGTATAGGAACTTAAATTTAATATCTACCACACTTAGAGCTGTTAATGATTACTTAACCACTATTTAGCACTGAATTTGTTAATATTAATATAGAGATTCTATATTAAAAATCACAAACAAACAATTTTAACTACCTACATTAATTTGTCATTACTAGACTACTTTTCATAAGTGGTGGAAAATTAATAAAAACTCGAAGTAATTTCGTCTTTGACGAATATAAACCCATATACATATACTATTCATATACTTGATTCAAAAAAATATGTACCTAAATAATTAGTCCGTGTTTAGAACTTCAACCTGGGGAAGGAAAAGAAATAGCAGATGAGAACGTTTTTAATTAAAGAAGACAAAACATGCTGCAACCTTCGGGATGTTTTAAAGCTTCATAGAAATTATTAGGTTGTGTCATTAACCTACTACAGTGACGCTGTAGCAAGCACCTCAAAGTTTCCTCGCTAATATGATAAAAGCTTCTAATGCATATACGGTTAAGTACTCAACACAAGTGCTACTTAGATTTAGAGGGTGTTTTGTAAACTAGAAACTACGCTCGCTTCGCTTCGGAAGAACCAGTTACCAGAAAAAAACTAGTTATTGTGACACAACTTCATAATATCGTGTGAATTAGTTCAGCGCTTTCATAATAATTTTAACTGTTATCCCGCAGGAAAAAACCGTTTCCTGAGAGATCAAACCTCTCGGGTTTTAAACTACAATTATGCCAAATTTATATAAGTCTGTCCTGTGGGTTTTGCATGAAGCTCGAACAAACAGACAATAAATGCAAAAAAACATTACAATTTAAAAAAAAAAACCTAAATGCACCTATAGAAACCTCGTTACAGTTTTAGTACTAGTATAGATATTGTAAGTACAAATGTTAAACGCTATCACACAGTGATGCCTCCATATTAAGTTTATAAATAAACAGCTATTTCTCTTTGTCACGCCTTAACTTGACGTTAGAAACTGGCTGGAGTGTCACTAACGCGTTGCCTGACAGGCGGGAAGTAATAGAACCGATCACGGCTGAAGGAAACAAGGCAAGCATTTCCATCGATGTATTCGAAGCAACTGGAATCAATAATAACAAACATCAGGCACACCAATTCCTTAAAGAAATAGATTGTTACGAGTTGACTTAAAATTTCCGTGTCACACTGTTTGTGGTCGAACTCCTTCAAAATGGTTTGACCGATTTCTATTGTGTATACTTTATATATCTCAGAATAGGTAGTATTGTAACTTTATACCCTAATGTGATAAGGGTGGCCCAACCCTATCGAGGTATGCTTTTTATTCATGTACCAAAAATATTTTTATATTCAGATTTAACATTACAAATTTTAAACATTGTAAAAATTTAATAAAGTGTACAATTTATAAAAATCGATTCCTTATGTTAAGAAAATTGTCACAACACTCGTTAAAATACCAATATTTGTAACATCCCAACGCGGTACGAAGTTGATCAGATCAGCTAGTTTAATATATGTAATGTAGTAATGTAGATTGATAAAATAAGACGTTCTATCTAATACTAAGATAGCTGACCTAGTGGTCGGGTATCTACTCGTACATCCGGGTAGGTCAGTAGCGTGTATTGTTACAGTAATTAATATGAGCTACATGTGTAGGGTCAGAGGAGTGGACGGTCTAAAAGGACTTTAGTCTTCTTACTATGCACCTTTGTCGGGTCTATCCAGTTTCTGACCTAGAGGACGCATGTTAGAGGCAAGATTGTTTTTTTTTGGATTTTATCGGTGACAGTAGGTAGGTGAACCGTTTATTTAGGGAACAACTGCCCCCTTAGTACACTCATATGATAATTTTCAATTTATCAGTTATCTATACTAATAATAAAACTGTAACGGGGTCAATTCTGTATATTAAGTATTTTTTGAACATTTTGATGCAGCGAGACTTTGTTATAGATATAAAGCCCAAAACTTTCATTTTTATTTATTGTCTGTTCGAGCTTCAGCCAAAAACCACTGGACAGATTTAAATGAAACTTGGCATAGTCGTAGTTGAAAACCTCAGAATGGTTATAGGATATGGTTATCCCACGAAATGACTTAGTTCCCACAGGATAACAGGTTACAATTAGTATCGCAACTTCGAAATGGACCAATTTAGATGAAATGTACCATGTTTGTGGCTCATATAGGGACAATGGTTTTAAGACTTTTTATCCCGGAAAACTTATTTATTCCCGTGGTATAGAAGATTAGTATGGCAATTCTTAAACCACTCGACATCTATTCTTCCGAAGCAAAGCGAGGATAATTTCTAGTTTCATTTAAAGGGCTACCAACCTAAATGAAATTGCCCTTGGCTGAATAATATTTTCTGCGTTCGATTCCTGCCCGAGGTACGCCTTTACGTGACAGACATCGAGCAAGGTGGTCGATGGTGACAGACCATCGACTATTTATCCAATGGTTGATGCGGTAGACGAATATTTTTTTCAGGTCGTGGTTATGGGTGTTACTTGAATTGTCTATGCCACCTACAGCACTGAGATCCTAGTATGGGGACACAATTTATTTTATAAAGTGCATTTATTAAGAGTTAAATAATGGCACTGAGCCGGGTTTTATAAATTAAAAAATAAAAAGAATCACGATTTGACTTTCTTTGACCACACGAAACACAAGAATAGAGTAGCCGGCTGCTTTCATTTACATACATATTCTGTCTTTTTTTGTATAGTGCCATCTTGTTTTTGCGAATTGTTCCTGCGAACGAGCGTACACCCAATGTGCAGCGTTTGTGCCACTTAAAACAATACTCTATTTTTCCTGATATGAATTAATAAACATGAAACTTGACAAAAAATGCTAATGCTAATAAAAACGATAGGTATAATAATATATTTAGCTCATTCATTCAAAATAATTGTAGATATAATTCTCAGTAAGTTAATAATTAAATTATTAATTTAAATCCAAATTCAATATGACATAAAAATTACTCCAATTCCAACATGACATAAAGAGACAATACCTTATCTTGTTAACAAATAATTTACTTGTGGAATTTCAATAGCAATAAGCTAGATATATACCACAATATATCATACTTATAGGTACAGAAAAACGATAACAGCTGATTAAATAGGCTGTAAATGAATCGTCAAGGTGCAAAAGAATATCATACATCAAAAATAATTAAAATTCTTTTGTTCAAAATTCCTACTAATATTATAATTGCGAACGTTTGTTAGGAAGTTTGGATGATTGTTACTCCTTTACACAAAAAGTACTGAACGGATCTGAATGAAATTTGGCACAGGGATAGATTATAGTCTGGAATAACATATAGACTATATTTTATCAACATACAACGCGGGCAACTGTGTGCAAATTTTAGTAGTAACTAATTTCAAACTTCAAATAGAGAGAATTCAGTACCATTGAATTTGTTTTGTAATTTATACGAGGTCACGTCCTTTTCCAAGCACCTAACTACAACCGAAAGTCCGAATGTATGATTTCATCACAAGTGGGACGGCAAAACGAATAAACTATCAAACAAGGAGCACAGTTGACTTTAATAAGATCTTTTGATGCAAAAACTGGTACAAATTCGTCGCCGTCTATCCTACGGCCTTGTGTTACTTCGGCTCTGTTGTTTAGAAAATATCGCAACCAAATGGAGTTATACTGGCGGAATAATAAACATTATTTAAAACGTGTAGCAAAATGAAAAATATCGTGAGACCTTCAATAAAACTTATAGTGGAACAACAATAACTGTGCGAGATATCAACATGTAGCCATAAAAGTATTCGATAAACCTGTTGATAATATTTAATATCTCAACACTCACACAGCTAAAACGAAAACTATAAATCACGATTATTTTCGTATTAATATCGGTTTCGATTGTGGTGAAAAGCGGTTATTTAATGATTTGGAACAACACGCAATAATAGGTTACGGAGTTGTTGTGATGCACCTGTATTGTTTGGCACGCTGGCTGCGGAGACTGGGCGCGGGGCTGCAGGAGCGCGCCGCAGGCTCTGCAACTTGCAGGTCGGTCTTCTGGCGCCGCGCCCCCAGGGAGGGCGCTCCAGCCGCGGACGTGGCACTCGAACGCATAGGTACCGCGAGAGAATTTCACAGCGCGCACGCACACGGCCGACTGAAGTTCGCGCGCCAGTGCTATCGCTCGACGCCGCTACCTCGCCCGGAAAAATCAGATCTCGTGGCGACGACCCTATCCATTCAAGCCGAACGGATCATAGCCAAGATTTCTTTTTGTCACACTCTGTTTCGATTGAACGGGATGCAATTAAACAGCTGATTCTTATGTCGACTTTCAAAGTCCTAGAAGATTTGGTTCGTGTTCTGTTTTCCATTTCAAAAACGCGTATAAACACATTAAGCTGTACGTCACCGTTTACTTAAGGAACAGGGGCATGTCGACTGACGCAGCGAGCTGTGTCGGAAAGCCAGAGCCATCGAATGATACTAATGTTTGTGGCAAGTCATATATCTACGTCACGCTCACTGCTTCACTGTAGAAACACTTTCTTTTACGCGAAATATCACTATGAATTCTCGGGTTAGTTGCACCTAGATTCGCGTATTAAATTTTATGTTATTACAATCGTGAGTACGAGGAAGTATTGGGTCAGTGTCAGCGTCTCGACTGGTTTGTTTATTTTGCGTAGGGTCGCCGGTCTGAATGTCCAACGTTCACCGCACTGCGCATGCTCGTGCCCGCTCAATAACATCCACCCCCACACAGCTGACTTAACTTCAAGCCCAACTTTATAATAAATCCTGTGACTAGGTACATCGTTCTGTATTTAGTTGTTTATAGGATTTGGGAATATTTTCGTTATGGCTTGTGTAAAGGCTCTTATTATGGACT
Source organism: Asbolis capucinus (assembly GCA_018249125.1). Classification (NCBI taxonomy): domain Eukaryota; kingdom Metazoa; phylum Arthropoda; class Insecta; order Lepidoptera; family Hesperiidae; genus Asbolis; species Asbolis capucinus. The sequence goes on from DWJZ01002599.1 coordinate 16,409, forward strand.
GAAAGCAAGTTATTCATTCAACGACATCGAAGGAGAAATGTTCTTTTCATATGAATAGTATTTGAAGAAGTAGCAAAGTTCTCCATCATGCAAGTCCTGAGCGAGGGGCACTGGTCATACTCAATTTCATATTGCTAGTTTTACATTTCAGTTTAGAGACCCCAGCATGAAGAACAGAGCTTGAGAGAGAGAGGAAAGAGAGGAAAAAGAGAGAGAGAGACATTTAAATAAGGTTAATTATTCTTGCCCCATTCATTAGCTTTTAATCATTCTCATTTTAAAAAGTGACATGCAGAAATGAACCTTAATGTACGGTCCCAAAACTGTTTTTCAAACGCGATAAAAATTGAATGTGTTCTTCGCGCCCAAAGTCTCGCCCTTCACTACTCCCATTCTCTCCTCTATTTTTTTTTTCTGTGCGAAATGCAGTGATAATGAGGTAATTGATAGTCTGTGCAACGTTAACCATAACGTATCTGTCAGTACCCTCGGTAAACGTTGGCGAGTGCAGTCAGCCGAGCGAGACACTATTGTCCAAAACTAACGGGAAGTGACACGTCATACTTAATCAACTACCGAAACATGAACACGTATCTCGCGTCAACGGCAACTCATATCTCACGTCAACATATCCATCCCGCAAATCTAGACTTAACATCAGATAAGGAAGGAATACCCAGGCTTAGTCGTAGCGATAGTATTTACCGATAAGCGTTTGGGAAAAAAATTCGCTCAAAACTGTAAAAACCCTTTAATTTAACCCCCTTTCTTGACAAATTATTATTTAGTATATATGTACATGGATAGCTTGTATAACTTCTAATATTCTATTATACGTAATGCCACAATATTTTTTGAAATTCATCCAGTAATTTTAGAGCTTGGATAACAAACGTACAAACGAAACTTTTATATATTGTGATTGCTATATGTACTGTTTATGTACTACAACGCCATCTATATTCCATATTATGATTTAACTGGCGAATGGTCGGTCCAAGATGGCGATAGCTATGATGTTAATTAACAGTTATGTATCATATTTATAAAATATAGTTTTATTTACGTACGGACCTTTTGCGAATGTCCAGTTAAGTAAAGACTATAATATTTTAAAGAGTATTTATTATTATTATTTATTTATTTTGCGAAAGTAATCAAGTTAAGAGCATGTCTGCTTGTTTCGATTGTAAGCGATCGAAAAAAATTAGCAACAGCGGGCCCGGTCATTAGGAAGACGGATAACCACTAGTGGCAAAAATGTCATCAGCGCTTCCGTGTTTCGGGGGGCTCGTAAAGCCATCGGTTACGGTTGTTTCTGCAAGACAAGAAATCGTGAAGCTATGTCCAAGGCTTTTAGGTGGCATAAAACTTAAGACTCTTGACTCTTGCCACTAACCCCTCCACTTATCCTTATTGGAGCAGCGTGATGGAGTATCCTCTAGGCCTTCTTAGCAGGAGAAGACTCAGGAGTGAACCATTAATGCTTTGAAACCAAACCGGTAACAATCAGAAGATGCGTTGACATCCGTAGCTACGCTATGTATCCTTTAATTAAATACTCCATCATTATCCTTCCATCCTATACTTTTAAATCTTGAGGTGACATCGAAGCTAGGAAATATATCTAAAAAATATCATTATATCGCGTATGCTGCGGAAATATGACAATGGAGCAAACTGATGTACTACAATTTTATAGAAGATATCAGTATCTACAAATAAGTCCGCGACACCTTAAGTCTAAGTGTTACAATTATGTCACAATAACTACTTTTGTCTAGGTTCTTCCGAAGCGAAGCGAGGGCAACTCTGTACATATTAGTACATAACAGCCACATAACATAATTACGTACGTATTTAATAGGTATTGCGAAACTAATTTATTTTTTAAGTGCCAGCTCAATCTATACCATCCAGCCATAAATTTTTTGTACCTCAACTAATAGCAGTGAACGACTTATGAAAAAAAATAAAATTTTGATTATATAGCTGCTGTGAAGTTTCGATATTTGATTAATGTATGAGATAGGAACGTACTATTTTATGTCCTCATTTCAGCTGTCGTGTTATCTATAGATAAATGCAGATAATAAATATTATTAGATAAATCTATACTATACTCGGTGCAAATTCGAACTGGAATTTTTACTTTGCATTGTCAAATTTGTTTGAGGATTTGTACTCGTATTATGATCGGTTTGGATTTAAAAAAAGTGAGTTGTTCGAATAACCGCTACTGGTTAGTGAACCTAACTGCTAGGCTGTAGGTCGTGGGTTTGATTCCCACCTAGAACAAACTTTTCTGTGATGAGCAGATATGTTTGTTCTGTGTCTAGGTGTAATAAAAAAATCTATATATTTACTAATTTATATATGTTTATCAGTTGTATAATCACCATAGTACAAGCTAATGCTAAGTTAGGCATCAGATGGCCGTGTGTGAGTTGTCCTGAGATATATATTACTAAAGGCTTGTTGTGGCCTAGATGGTCGTAACCTCTATTTGCGGAGTCCCAGTTTCGATTCCCGGCTTGGGCAGCTAATCTTGGAGGCATGTATCCTACCAATATTAAAAATACGAAAGTTTGTGAAGATGAATGGACGTTTCTTACTCCTTCACGAAAA
>DWJZ01002600.1:0-19035 GCA_018249125.1 Asbolis capucinus
TACTAGATGTAGCTTCCTATAGAAATTATCACAAACTACTGTCTGTATATACTTATAGATCTTCGTTGATTTACCAACGAACTAAGAAAAAGCAAAAAAATTACATCTAATTGGTAAATAATTAGAATACGTATAGCGGCTTTATGGAACTTGCTTTTGTGTTTGCTGTAAACAAAACACCAGCCCACATTTCAAGTGAGCTGGTATGTTTCGTGCCACATTTTTGTTGCTGCTCGACATCTACTTGTATTATTGATCGAAGTAACAGGTCCTAAAAACCTTGTTTTGTAACTAACGCGTTTCGTTCGCAACGTCTAACACTTGTGTACCGGCTTAAAGTTGATAGGCCTAAGCAGTGCAATATTAATGTAATAAAAAACTTGATAAAATTTGCCAGTAGTTTTATTTACAATGTCTGTATCAAGAAATTAATTATTTACATGTTTTTAAATAACTTATTTAACTAAAGTTTACAGATTTACAAAGTTTACTGTTATCTATACAGGCATAAAATTCCAAAAAAAACATTTCTTACTATAAAATTAAAGTATTATTTTAAATATATTTTACAAATAACAATTGAATTTGAAAGAGCAATATAAATCATTAAACATTTTCTAGTAATATTCCATATATATATATATTTATATCTCAAACCTTAAGACAACATCATACATTCATAATAAAAAATCACTATCACACCATTCTATAATCTATGAAGCGGATACACACTCTGCAAACATACTGGGGAACCAGTACAATGTCTCCTTTGAGTCTTGAGTGTCAACCCATGCCAAACCTTCTTTGATCATGTGGTTCAGTGCATTTTGAGCTCTGGTTTCATTCCACCTGAAATATTGCATAATAAATGGATCTGCTTTTTTATAAATTAACTAATCTATGTACTTTCCATTACAATTCTGTATGGACCAAAAACAATCTTTTTCATTGCAAATTGCGAGTTTCCTTCTGAGATAGTAAAAACATACAGCAAGACAGTAACAAAATGTCATGTGTCAAGATAAGCGGTAAAACAACAGACTTCTGAGCCAGTGTTACACTTTTCTACTCACATTTTGTGATTATGACCACTTGTCAACTGCTGGACCATTTGCCCTTAAGGCTATAAAAAACTCATACAATCATCACACAAAAAGCTACTTACCCCAAGTCACTGGTAAGTATACTGATGGATACCCAAGCAGTTCCTAATGCACTTGCTTTCTGTAACACCTGGGTTTGGTCCAAATTTAATTCTCCAGGTACTGATTGCACCAACCATTTACCTTTTCCTATTGGCACTACTGTGAACCTGAAACATAAATGAATATAATGAAGCACTATTCTTCACACTGAAACAGTTTTGATCCAAGACAACAGAAAGCAGCTTATAAAAAATGGCTACCACAGAAAACATACAATTGAGTATTATTATGTGTGTCCACATATTTTCCAGATGAAATTTGTAATTGTGCTTTGTAACATTTTGCAATAATTATATATAAATTTAATGATATGCACAAGCATTGCTTTGCCTTGTTTTCTTGGCATTTCTTACCTTTCCACAATAATGATATACTATAAAACATTTTTTAACATTCATCATTATATTACAAATACTACAATAATAAAAGAAATTTTAATATGAAAATTGGATGATTAACTAGACCTAGAAATTGTGCTAATATTATGTAAAGAATATTTTGATACTCAGAAACTTTTTCAAGTTTAGATATAATTTAAATTCATAGAATAATGAAGTAAGAACTTCATTAATAAAATTGACCATGCAATTTTTTACATTAAATACTGTATTGAAAACATGATTTTACATTGAAAACCATTTTAGTAGTAAACAATTTGACAAACTAACCCATTCCCAAATATTTTAAGTTTCTTCACAGCAGCCAGAAGATCTTCATGGGTGATATCTTGATGCTTCTTAGCTTTACCCCGGGCAGCCACTAGTCTATTACGAAGCTCCTCCAGAGTAATCAGTCCTCCATTTTTATAATTAGTGGCCAAACATACTTCCACTATCTGAACCCCTAGTTCATAGTAAAAGTCTCCAATACCTGAAATACAAACAATGTTGATGTATAGATCTTTCACCAATCTGCCGTAGTCATAACGAAAGAACAGTACTCAATAAGCATTTAATGTATATAAGTGTTGAGATACCTTAAGTTGGTGGTAGATGAGCAGTAGGTAATTAAAAAAAAATACTATTGTCTAAAACAAACCTAAAACAGACCAAAACCCTTTTCCAGACGCCAACGGGTCGACTCCAATAGCCGCACACATCTCTTGGAATTGCCGCCTGAATTGAGCATTTTTCTTAATCTCGCTTTTGTGTTTCGTGGCGAATTCTTCCAGGTTCTCTCTAAATACTTCCAATTGTTTCGACATCTGCTGAAACTGATTCTCTTGGATTTCGGACCCTTTTTCCTTATATTTTTCTTGCTCTAACTTCTGTTTCTGTATAGCCCCGACACCAGCACGTCGACGCATTTTAAATAAATGGTTTTATACAGCCTACAATAATTCACAAACAATTGATATTAAAAGACTAAGTTCTATAATAAATATGTGAATTGCTGAGCAATACTGTTTCTCTTGCGGCTCTAGTGCATATAACATTACTCCTCTGCTGCCTGACTGAATTATTGTTTTTTTTAATTTGACACTTATCAGGCAAAGTCGTGACAGTGACATGGATATGACTATGACATTTTTCATTAGCTGTCTCTGTTCTTAAATTCCTTTAGCATACCATTTATACAAACCGACTTCAAATCGCATATCGCTTAATGAATATGCCATCAAAAACATAATTAGTTAAAAAACCGAATCTCGCAACTCAATTCAACCGTAAAAAGTTATGAGATTCATTGATTGAATCGATTGACTTGGCAATCGCAATCTATTTAACGTGTTTTTTTTTACAAATTATATTTTAGATTGCATCTCATTTCTTTTTGCAAATGCAATGTACCTTTGTAATCCTATATTTCTTCTAGTTTTATCCACAACGAAGTTATAGGGGGTCAAAAAGTATTGCTTGGAAAAGAGAATGTTACGGCGATGCCGCTTTTTTGGACGACTTGGCCGCCGTGCCCCTAGATTTTGAGAACTTAGCATGTACTACCTGTACCCGGTGTTTATTCGATCTGGAGTTTTTCTACACATCTTCTCTCAATTTTGTATGTAAAATTCCTGTTTGAACGTGCAATGTGTGTAGTCGAAGTCAAGTAGTTACTAATAAAACCATCAAATGTAATAACACCAATTTGATAAAATAAGCAATATTATAATAACTCAAAAACTATTCTTCATCTTTCGAATAAAAAAAAACAAGTTTTATTAGCCCTCCGGTTAATGAAGTCAAAGATTTGTTATTAACATGGAAAAAGTGTATTATAAATAAGACACAATAGAAAAAGCAACCAATTTTAATAATGTAGTTGCTTTTGATATTTTATGTTGTTTTCTTTTTAAATACATCACGATAAATAGACAGAGTTAAGAACAATCTAATCTCAACGGGAATAATTTAGCTCTGTCTTAGTAGACCTGAAATACGTATAAAACTACATACCTAAATGTTCATGGTCAAAGTGGGTGGTTTAAGCTAATTAAAAATGTTGCCCAAAAAGTAGGTTTTCTTTACAGTAAAAAACAGTATTCCATTTAGTTTTTTGTAATTAATCCACTCCTTATTACTCCTATCAGTAATATTGCCTTCTTAATATGCTTGTCTGTAATATTGCCTTCTTAATAAGCGGCTTTAAACTTGAATAGACAAAGCATCTAATTGTATGACAATAATTAAATAGGCACTAAATAACTGAAATAAATTTCCATATGTATTTATGCACGGTATTTTCTTTGCATTTTTATTTCACATCAACTTTACATCTTGTATTGTTTTAAAGTGTGCATATTTTTTATTAATTTTACATTAATAATAAAAATATAAAATGAAAAATATAGAAAGAAAAAGATTCAGATAAAGCATCCCTGGTGGGGATCGAACCCACGACCTTTGGATTAGAAGTCCAACGCGCTATCCTCTGCGCCACAGGGACATGTAGAATGGTGTGGAAATATTGCGTCAGAATTCATCGTACATTATTGTTAGGCATTTATAGGTATAGATACACAAAACTGTTCGGATACATTGAAGCAACATTCATGTTATATCTTTAAAAATTACAAAAATAGAAATTATACATGTACCATTTTAATTATAATAAAGCACGTATTGAAAAAAGTAATTAATATGTATCTTATTAATTTAAACTGAAATAAATTATTCTAAATCTGTTTTGTTGTTTCAGTCATCGTTTGCTTATATCTGTAAAAATAGGTAGTAATTGGCAACCGGATATGTCAACAAACGGACAAATTAATGTACCTACGTCAATCAAAATCTGGGAAGTTTAAAATTTTGTGTGTTGCGAATATGAATTGGTATTGTAGCAAATTTGTTAATTTTGTATAAATATGAAGTAACTGATTGCAATAACCATTGAAATGGAATGTGATGAAACAGATATAACGCGAAGTCCGGATCATAAAACTGATGCCCACAAAAAAGATTCTGGTGATAACTTCCAGAAGTTTATTTACGATTTATTTGATAAAAATGGTATCCTTAACGATCTTCGCGCATATTTACGAGGACATATTGTTAATGTGTTAAAAAGCGCTCAAACAGGTACATCTATTAGATCTTTATAGTTCTTTTAGTTTATTTTCAAAGAGAGATTGGAGATTTTATGACTTGTCTGTTATAATTTTATATATCTGGATGGATAGTAGACAGAGAATGCCTATGATCTGGATATATTACTAGTGCATCCAAATGTATATATATATATATATATATATATGAATGTTCATTTATATATATACAATCCATACATTAATACTATGATGTGCAAATTTTTCAGGCATTCCTCCACTATGCCAGAAGAACTTTACTCAGCGCTTAGAGCTAGTATCTCAGGCCTTAAATATACTGATAGCAGAGTATTTGCTGAAACGGGTATGACACATTTTTCATAGCATTAAACGTAATCATTAACAATGTTATGCATGTTTCATAATTCTTAGTCAAATAACATAAAAACAATTTCAGCCTAAAACTTCATTGTGAAGGTTAGCTTGTGCCAGGGGAAATGGAATCTACAGATTACGTAGCCTGACTGTGATTATTTAAACAAAACTTTGCCTCTCTCTTGAGTTTTTGGTAGGATTCCTTGATGGGTGGGTGACTTATACATTACAAATAACATCCATGACTTGAAAACATATATCTCTACATGCAAATATCTGTCTTGAACCAGATTCTAACCTGGGTCCCTCATTTAACAAGTAAGGTAGTATGGGAAAATTAAGGGTTTAATTGAATGTTAGTAGCCAAAATCTCGTGATAACTTCCTGGCTTTGGAAACCATGTAAAGCTGATGGTCCATTTAAATCTTTAGATAGTGGCCAATAAGCCATGTTGGAGGCCTTTGGGTAGAATAAAAACTTGCTGGGTGACTTGGGTTAGCAATAAATCCTCTACCAATCTCTAGGCCTCCTTAGTATATGGAGACACCCTAGCACAGTAGTGGGCTGTTAGTGGCTTGATGCCAATACCTTACGATAATGTTACATTAATAAATATTTTTAATTGTTTGATTTTATTTCCAGGAGTTTACTTACACTCTATCAGTATTTGTATCGGAGATTCCTTTATCAAATATGGTATTTGATTTTGCTAAATCTCTCCTCAAGGATACCTCACCTGTACCTAATTTGAAGTTCAAGGATAGTGACGTGTGGTCTGTGCTAAATTACTTAGGTAAACATATAGCATAAATTCTAACTACCACACTGAGTCGTAATGGCTAATTAAATAGCTACTTAGTAAAAAATCTGTGTACAATGTCTGTTTTCTTGTATTTGTAGTCTAATTACTAAAATAGTGTAATAGGTTTTGGGGACAGTTTTCAGTGATGTAAGGTAAATTTGGGGAGTTATAAGTAAAGGTAAATTGTTTTATGTATGTACAATATATTTAAAATTGCATCCATTTAAAGAGTCCTATTCACAGCTTTTTCATTTACCAAAGTTAAACAACAGCAGTGTGTGGTAATAAAAATTACTTAATGTACTATTTTAGGTGTAAAATGTGATTCTGAGCATGCGTCAAATATTTTGGAAATGTATAAGAGTGAAGAACGGGTTCCTTTGTTGTTTTGTATACTCAAATGTTTACCAATGTACCGTAAAGATTCTATGGCCATGGACGAAGGTAAATGTATTCTAAAATATATTGTGTAAAAAGTATTTAATATTTATGAACTTGAACTCAATATACTATTATTATAACATTGGGTTTATTCCTCAGTAGTGAACATATTGTATAAAATCCGTAAGATATAGGCATTAGGCTGGCAACGCATCTGCGATAATTTGGTAAAATCCATGGCTAGTTGCCAGCAGGTTAATGAGTAGGTAACATCTACTCGTTACTTGAAATATAAAAAAAAATATTACCATCTAATCTTAACATCTCTGGTATTTAATGACCCGAAAACAAACATTCATCTGCAATTTGCCAGGCTCGACCTGAATTCAAACTTGGGACAATTTTCGCAGGCAATATAATTATTTCCCAGGTTACAGGAGCATTTTGAAACGTTTCAGAAATCTCCTCTCGTGATAGCCTGACATCCAGTGCAAATAGCTTGGACAGTGTAGACAAGAAAGCAAAGGTCCACAGGCATAAATCATGTCTTCAAAGCTGCAAGCATTACAACTTCTGCAAGTCTTGTCAGAGCAAGATTTCTAGGCTGAAGGAAAAATACAGGACCAGGCTGAAGAATGTCCAAAAGGTAAAGTGTATACTTTAGTTAAGGAATATCCTGTCAGTGATGAATATTCTGTAGACAAGTAATTCCTACTTCACTACTAATATTATAAATGCGAAAGTAACTCTGTCTGTCTGTTACGCTTACATGCCTGAACCACTGAACCGATTTTGAAGAAATTTGGTACAGTGATAGATTTGAACCTGAGGAAGACCATAGCCTAGTTTTTATTGCGAAAAATGGGGCAGAAAGGTTTAAAAGAGGGGATGAATATTTGTATGGAAATTCGTCATTATTAAAGATACAAAAGCTAAATTTTGTATTTAGATACTTTAAAAGAAACGAAAGGACATAGGCTACTTTTTATCGCGAAAAAAGGGTAGAAGGGGTTGATAGAGAAATTCATCATTTTTAAGATAAGACTGCGAAACTTTGTAATTCGCAAGAAATTCACATATGACATAGGACAGCATTTTGACCACCACCCACCATCACGACAATGCTGACGAAGTTGCGGGCAAAAGCTAGTATTAGATAGTAATATTTTTATTTTAGAGGATTTTTTTATTCTATAAGGTTTAAGCCATAAGGGAATCGCAATGTTTGCACTGGTAGTAATATATATCTATGTCTAATTATTAAACTAGGTAGTATACATGAAGAATATAATTGTTTGTATGTTTTATGATCTATAACCAATATTATAAATGATAAATATCATGTTATGGAGATACAGTGTCGTTACAGGAAACTAGAAAGTGTAGTGGCCCTCTAAATGTGGAGAGTTTTATGAAGAATATTAATATAATGGAGAAAAGAATTATCAGTGAGGTTAAATTTTTGAAATAATTTGTAATTCTGTGATGCCTCATGTTGAGTTAGTGTTTGGGACATTGCATTTTTAGTTACTCGATTGCTTCATAACATAACATTATTATATATTTCAACAGTCACCTCTTGACACCCATCCTGACATTTAGAAAGAATGTAATATTTAGTTCAATATCAGACAAAATCCTTTATATTATTTTCCTCAGTGACTTTCGTGTGTGTACGCACTGGCTAACATACATTAACTGTCCATCATTCACCTACACTTTACATCCATTCTCCATTCACTCATCTCTTCATCCACTCTGTTTGTTTGCCCATATATTGATTTCCGCACGCGTGTCTGTGTGTACACACACACTCATATGCTAGAAATCGCTCAATTATTCGTTTATACCAACATTTATTCTGCATTCACTCAATCGCTCTGTTTACTTTGCCCGTGTGCACTTAAAACATACATCTACACGCAAACGCCCTCTTTTCCACACACATTTTTCTCCCTCTACCTCACATACGCTTAATCTCCCTCACACACATTGTTAAACCGACTCTATAACTTTGGACGGTAGATGTTCGAGCAACTACAATCAGTATACGAGACGGAGGTGGAGCAGGTGAGGAAGGAGGAGGAATCCCGCGTGCGGAGGACCCTCGCCACTCACGCGCTTCAGCTGCAGCATAGGCGGGAGCAGGTACTTAACGCGTTATTTAAGGCATTAACCATGATGTACAGGCGTGGTATTTTGTTTTAATGTTAAATAAGTGGCTTAGTTAAAAACTTTTGAATCATGTGATTTTTTAAATTATCGTTATAAAAAATATATCACGTTTTAAGGGTGTATTGTTATAAATACCCATTTGGCATTTATAAATTAAGGGTTAGTTTTGGAATCATGGAATTTTATTTCAATGTGTTATTTTGCGTGGCCTGCGCCATGCCGTGTCGTGAAGCAAATATAAAACATTAAGCTACCATGACACGATAATGGATATCGATGGTGATCAGATCGAGCAGTCGTTGAAGTCGAAGCAGGCGGCGTTGGAGTCGAGCGCGCAGCACAAAAAGCAGTTCCTGTGGGGCGTGGCGCGCACTCTACGGGACCAGCACGAGCAGGTCGCCCGTGCTACCGCCGACCTCAAGCAGGAACAGGCTGCGCTCGTTGAGAAGGTTTTGTTCATAGTCTGTCTGTTTTTTGTTAGCTGCAGCCGATTCCAAAACTTATTTTAACTTATTCCATTAGAAATCACAATTACAGAAATATATTAATTACTTATAATCTAAGGACACTAAAACCAATCCTTGATGGTCTTGAAAAACCTATAACTGTCTTACAGTCTCACTACTGGGCTTGGATCTTATAAATAACAGATTTTAACCACTCAAATTTCAGGAAAACAATTTAAAAGTCCAATTAGTACAAGCTGAAGAAACGCTAAGAGCGAAGGGAGAAGAAATGCGAATCCAGATATCGAAAGAGCTAGTAATATTGGAGCACCACTTAGAAACTATGAAGAGGGAAAGAGACAGCCTCAACAAGGAGCGCACCGACCTCGAAAACCTAAAATCTGCGTGTGACAGCAAAACCAGGGTAATTCAAGCCTGTGGCGTGAAAGAGAGAGAAGATATGCAACGGCATTACGATGTATTGAAAGATGAGATAGCTGCTTTGAAAAAGTATATAGAATCGACCAAGGCGCCAAAGTGTGTTATTGAAAGAAGTGAGTAAATTTTGTTACTCTTGATTTTTAAACAATATTATTTTGAATTTTGATTTAATCATTATTACCAATATTATATTGAGCACAGATAGCCTAGTGGTTTGAACGTTGGACTCTCAAACGGGCGGTCCTGGGTTCAAATCCTGCGGTGCGCATTTCTAATTCGCTTATATGCGTATCAGAAGTTGATTATCACTGCTGCGGTGAAGGAAAACATCGTGAGGAAACTTGCACTCCTGAGATGGGAAACTCATAAAGTTCTCGAAGGTGTCTGAAATCCACCAGTCTGCATTTGGTCAGCGTGGTGGAGTGTGGCATATGCCTCTCATTGTGAGACCCGAGCCCAATAGTGGGACAGTTCTGGGTTGCAATGATGATTTTGAATTTGTGTGTTGTGACAAATTTTGACTTGAATTAAATAAAAAATTGAATTTGAACGATGTTTTTCAGGTACAATAACAGAATTTGTTGAACTACCGTCAAGTTCGAACGTGTTGAACAACTCGAGCTGTCCTGAGAGAATCTGCAGGAGTGACGTCACTGATAGAGAAGGCAGGCCTCCCAACCAACTGGTCAATGACTTGAAGAAACAGAAGGTTGTCAACTTTAGTCAGGTATGAATGTGGTGACATTATGAGGGAGGGGGAGAGGTAATATGATTATTTAAAAAAAGGTTGTTTTTTTCACTATTTTACTTTTTATTTATTATCGATTTCATGATCAATTGTTGCAGAAATTAGGTTATATGTGGCGTGAAAAATGTTGACTTTTTTTCTCATACCTAAATCTATTTACTATATATTATATTGTAGCTATACATATAATAAATCTGTAACCGATTGCTGTCTGTACATAGAAGATATTTGGGAGATATTACTGGAGGTTTTTATTAAGTGATAGAACCCAAAACAATAATTTTACAATTTTTGTTTGTTTGTCTGTGCCTTTGTGCATTATGATTTCGAAAACTGATCCGATTTTAATGCGGTTTCCATTGATTTAATGTGCATAAATACAAAGTTTAAATCTTCCGTCTAAACTTTCATCCCCTTCCAAAAGTTTAATTCTTAATAAGCATAACAGACAGACAAAATAAATTTCACATTTATAATATTAGTATTCATTAACCAGTATTTTTTCTCATCAATCTACATTGGAGCAGGGTGGTGGAGTATGCTCTGGACCTCCTCAGTATAGGGAGAGACCTTTGCTCAGTAGTGCGTCATCAAAGACCTGAAGCCAGCCATTAATTAATAATAAAATATGTAATGTTGTAATTGTAGTCAAAGGTAGATGAAGCGTACCCCGAGAAGAGCCGGTGTTCGATGTCTAGTGAGGAAGAAGCAGATACCATACAACGGCTCGTGCAAGAGAACGACAGCCTCCGACACTATGCCACACAGGTCGGTCATAAGATAAATACACACACATGCAAACCTTTTTTTTTCCTTTGTCGAATGCCATTACACGTTATGTATCATGAACTTGAGGAAAAACATTCGTCTGTTGAATAAATTTATATTCAATATAATGACATCATCTTACTTTCTCAATCTCGTATCTAAAACAAGGTTTATTCAAAATATTTAAAAACACAAGCTTTAATTATAGTTTCATAATAAAAAAGAAATTCAAATAAGTAACAAATTTTATAACTGTTAACCGTCGAGGAGTTCCGTCGTCTAGGGCCATTCCTGAACGTAGTATTAGATTATGCTTGTCATAAACATGCATTGTCATCAGGATGAAAACTTTATGCAAAATTTCAGCTCAGTATTGTGAGAGGATGAGGGTCCAACCAAGCTTGCAAGATTTGACCCGTAACAAACAAACATAATAATATACAAAAATATAAGTGAAGTACTAGCTTGTAAAAAAGCATCATTGTAATTGTTCTCATTTTTGAGTTGTTTTCTAATGTTTACTAAAAATATAAATTTAGAAAACTAATATAGTCGAAGTTAATTTGTGCTTGACTGCTTTTGATGTTGTCATTTTGTTTCATTTGTCACGAATGTATGCTGTGTTCAGTATTTGAGGATGGACACTATGTCAATTGTGGATTTATTTTCTTCTATGAACTGTTATGAGTAATTGTGTTACATCCAATTTATGAATCAAAAATTAAAATTGTATATATATATATATACATACATACATACATGTATACATGTATATACATAAATCCCCTACGCACTAGTATATAATAATAATAGTAGTAGTATATAGACCGATTGGTCTATTGGTTTGAACCCACCACGGCAAACTTTTTCTGTGATGATCAGGAATGTCTGTTCTGGGAGTCTGAGTGTTGAAAACTATATATGTATTTAAAAATATACATATATGTATGTTTATAAGTTACTTGATCACCATAGCACAAGCTAACGCTTAGCTTGGTGTCGGATGGCCGTGCGTGAGTTGTTCAAAGATATTTTTTTTTATATATATACTATGTGCTACTATAAAAAAAATATATTTTTTTAACATGGTTTTTACAGCAACGCGATCACATATCAGCGCTGTGGAGCGAGCGTGCCCGCTGCAGCAACGTGCTGCGCCCGCGGACCGCGCCCGCACTGCTGCCCGCCGCCAACTACTTCACTGTGCACCGGTCAGTAGTATTAGCACTATATATGTAGCTTAGCTACTAACATCGTGGTGTTCCTTACCGTCTGGTGGTATTGTTGTCAATCGCTTATTCATTGAATTAAAAAAAAAACATTATTTTAATAATATATGATTTTTTTATTTTTAAAGTTTTGATTGTCTTTGAGGAGTATTCGTGTACATTTTATAACTCTAAAATTCCTATGCTTTTTCTTAAATTACCAACGCTACTCTTAGAAATATGGATGTTCCAATAAAAAGTCACGATTATTCCTCTTTATTAAACCAACGATCCTCTTAAAAATATGAATATATTTCTTCATAATATATCAATATACTTCTTCATAAAATACTAATAATAACACTTAAAATAATACCAAAGCTGTTCTTTAACTCATCAATACTCTACTAGAAAGTACAAATGGAATTTCCAGGGTGAACCCGAATAGCAGCGCGAACACGTTCGGGTGGCGGCGCGGCGCGGGCGAGGCGCTCAGCCTGTTCCCCGCGGATCCCGCGCCGCTGCCCGGGGACCCCATACCCTTCATCGGGATGCTCAGGGACAGGAATACTGATAACAGGAGGTTTGACATTGTAGACATTTATTTTTAAATTTGGTATATGATGTGAATTAAAACTTAAGCTTTAAACAAGGTTTATTAAAATATTTAAAGACAACCTTTTTATTATAGATCCCTATATAAAGATATATACAAAAATTCATAACTGTATTGTTAACCGGTTAGGAGTTACTTTCTCTGGAGCCAATCCTGAATTTATCAGGTCATGCTTATCATTAAAATGCATTGTTATCTGGACGGAATACTTATGCTAAATTTCAGCTCTGTAATGTAAGAGGAAGTGGGTCTAAGTTTGCAAGATTTGACCCGAATAAACCAACAAACAAAATATACTAACATATACTGCAAATTAAATAAAAGCTTGTTAAAAAATGGGGTTTCATTTTCAATATTATAGTCGTAGAATTAATTATCACTGACTTATTTTCAGATTATGCATAAATTATTATTATATTATTATTATTATTATAAATAAATTATTGCAAATGTCTATTTATATGTTGGTACCGAACGAATCGTACTCATACGTTTTGCTCATAAATGTTAAAAATTTCACTCCCTTAGATATGCTTCGCATTTTCCAAATAATTTATTTCATGTATATTTCAATACACTTATGAACTTCAATTGTATGGAATCTACCATCGTTTTGAAAAGGTGTCATAAAAACGAGGAGAAGAAACAGCTACAGATTTCTCATTGCTCAACATTAGATATATAGAGAACTTCTGTACAAATTATTGCAGATAAGTTATTGCAAACGACCGTCAATAACTACAGATACAAACCAAACATATCAGAAATGCAATTTTCAATTCATTTGTTTGTTCCAGACATCTGATAAACCAGTGGCGAGCTCTGAAGCGGAGGTCGTCTCCGCTGTCGAGGATCAGCAAAATGCGCCCTCCGATACCCATACAGCGGGAGACGGGCTCCTTAGGGACAGCAAGTAAAGGATTTTTCATAAATATTACAATACTCTAATCGGTTTGGAATTACCAACGTTACCTTGTATCCACTGCCAACACGAGAGTTACGTTTTTAATATATGGTACTATATAATTATGACAGGCATGATAAGGCCAGTTGGTCTAGTGGTTAGTATACTTACTCCTATACCGAAGGTCGTGGTTCGATTCCCACCCAGGTCAAACTTTCTGTGATGAGCAGGAATATACTGTGTCTAGGTGTAAATATCTATATAAGCATGTATTTAAAATTATATATGTATGTTTATCAGTTATCTGATCACCAGAGAACAAGCTAACGCTTAGTTTGGAATCACATGGCCCTGTGTGAATTGTCCAGTGATATTTTTTTATTTATTATTTGGTGGTGCGAAAATGAATGTAATAATATAGATTTTGGTGTTGCCTGCCAGCGCCGGGAGCCGCTGCCACGGAGGCTGGCAGTCACCCTGCAGACGATATGCGGTATGATAGCTACTTTACTTTTTGCTTCAATCCATGGTCCATCACTGAGCACGGGTCTCTCCTCCTACTGAAGAGGCCTAGAGCATACTCCACCACGCTGCTCCAATGTGGATTGGTGTTAGTGGGCAACTGAAGTCGGAAGTTTTTATGCCGCCCGATGGCCTTCGACATGGCTTAACGATTTCTATCTAACAACAATGGGGACCAACGGCTTTACGTGCCCTCCGAAGCACGAAAGTGTTCATGATATTTTTGCCATTAGCGGTCACCCGTCCTTCTGCGCCCGCTGTTGCTAACTTTTTCGATCGCTTATAATCGGAACAAGCCGCAGGGCTATGAACACTTCCAATGATTGCTACTTATAGTTAGAATATAAACATCTCGTTGGATTACAATGTAAATGTCTTCAAGTCAATAGTAAATAGGCAAAATTATTGCGCTTTACCATCGTTGTTTACCATCAGGCGGGATCATGGTCAAGTACTAATTTAGGTATACAATGTAAAAAAACAATGAAACTTTAACGGTTCATACATCAGTCCTACGAACTCGAAGGCCTGAATCCCAATTCTGCTTGATTCCCAATCCTGCACAATTTTAAATCCTTAAAATTCGGTGTTAAGAATTTAATTGTCACTCACTTGTTAGTTACGATTATTTACATCCTATGAGCGCCTGCCCTCAATAAAGTCAAGAAGCCAACAGTGATGGCGGTTGGAACCTCCAACGGGAGGTCCTGAGTTCGAAACGTCCACTTCTAATTTTCATTGTTATTTCATTTTCATTATATTGTTATTAGAAGTTAATTGTCAGTTGCTTTTTTCTTCTTCCCTTCCCTAGTTCAAAGTGGATCTATCTCTTCTTTGCCAGTATCATCAGTACCAGTTGGTACCACGACTAGGGCTGTTAATCCATGGAAGACGATCAGTATTTGTCGTGGTAATTTATTCTAAAACGTGCACCGAACCCCATGAAAGATTAAGTGCACTTCGCATAGGTGAAACGAAGACTCAACAAGGTCTACAACGAATTACTCGTTTGTCTCTCTCTTCGTATTGTATTCCTCATTACTGAGGGTCGTGTTTCCCAAACGATGATGTTACTATTCGTCGGACGGTGTGTTGCCATTTTCTTTTTTCCTTGGCGACTTAGAGCGTGAAAAACATTTTATTTTCAGCCAAGAAGCGAGAAACGATGATCAACAAGCGACGTCTGCGTCGTCATATGGAACGAGAGCTAGAGAGAAAAGTCCTAAAACCGTTCTCAAGGAAGCCAAGGAGAATTTAAAAAAGTTAGTATTTACCACCCCTTACATGTCATACCTTTACGGCAGGGTTACCCAACCTTTTTTTAGTGCGGACCCCTAGCGCCACTTTAGTATGATTCGCGGACCCCTAGGAATAATACAAAAAATCGCTCACATACTTTTATTTAAAAAAGTTCAATGAATATATTTTACTTGTATATATTATTTAATGCGATGGTTGATGATACCGTTTTGAGACCAAACTCGTAATTTTTGGGTCGATGTTGCTTTGTTGGAGTCTTCACAGTGCAGAACATCTGTAATCGCTATCTAGCGACAAAAAGTTTACTGCGCAGTCAAGTTCTATGCTCAAGAAGTTATCGGTATCTATAGTGTGGTGCGCAACGCGGTTTTCTTTCGTTTCATGTAGGTATCTATCAAACGCTCAACCGCGCGGCATAATTTTATGATGTCTGTGGACCCCCTGAGACAGACCCCCGGGGGTCCGCGGACCCCAGGTTAGGAAACCCTGGTCTAGATCCATACTCCACGACGCTGCTCCAATGTGTTGCCTAGTTTTTATTATCACTCTATGTCAGTAGTCTTTCCAACATGATACAAGGACTTCTATCTAACGATAACTTCTGTGTCTAACAAAGCACGGAAGCCCTTAAAGTTTGCTATTAGCGGTCAAACATTTTATTTCTAACCGCGGTACTGTTTCTAAATTCTTAAACATATCATACTTTTCATACAACGGTAGGGGTGCTGTTCACTGACCATAAAGTCACCTGGCAACCTGTATATTTGTGTAAGAAAAAAAAATCAAATAAGATCGATTAGTCTAATGTTTTGCTTCATAATTCGCCCTAGATGCGGGGTCGTAGTTGTAGACGATGGTTTGGCCTTAGATTTGTCAACTTTTTTGCAAGAAATATATTATTTTACGTCTCAGAAGTAAAATTAACAGCATTTAAGAAAAATTAACAGTAGGATTTTATTTTTTATATTTTATAGACATACTTTTGCACAACTTGTCATAGACTAAACGCATTTAGGTTGACAAATGTCAAAATGATGCTGAAAACAGTATTTTGGATGCTTTTGTTTATTGACCAGTAAAAAGTATAATTAAGACAAAAACAGAGTGTACCCCTTTGTGAGTGAAAGGCAGTGAAATGCATTAATTGTCTTAGTAATCAATAGCTCAATTAACGATATTCAAAGTTAAGTGAACCGAGCCCAATAGCGGGACATATACAGATTGCAATATTTCGTCAAAAATAGCATAATACTGTTCTTAAAAGTATAGTTGGCAACCCTATTTGGCCCGCGACTAGCGACGAAGCGGCGACGTCGGCGGTCGATACGTCGCGACGGAGCGTCGACACGGGGAGACACAGAAGACGCTCAAAGACGCCCACTCGATGCGTGAACAGCGTGGGCTAGATCAACGTGACTCTACCCACTGAGTTTACAATACATGATCGATTGCTTGCGTACAGGGTATTTCATATTGTTGTTTACTATGACAGAAGGCGCAGTTACAGAAATGTGATTGAACGGACAAAGAAGACAGAGCGTGAAAAGAAAAAAATTACTTTATTATATCTTGCACTGTTTATTTATTCGGGGTATTGTAAGCTTTATTTGTACCACTAGATGACACGGCAAGCGTTGTTATGTCGTATGAATTATTAACTTTTGTGCCATATAACTGAGTAACTTGTGATACTGCGGAAATAATGCAGCCGTTACCCGATTTTTTTCGATTCGGTAATTCCTGAGATTGGCGGGTCCTAACATACAGCTCTTCAGGTTATAGTATAAGAAAAAAATCATAAATTCAAGTCAAGAGTACTAATAGGTTACTAGTTCTACTACTTAGTGCACTTTACCAACGAAGCCTTCATCGTCACTTACCATCAGGTGCCGTAGCCAAGCGCTAACTTATTTATGTTAAAAATATATATAAGACAAAAGAATGTGCGTCTCCGACATCGGATGTGCTGGGTGAGATGAAGTTTCTCTCCTCTCGTTACCTCCTAATAAAGCTTATTGACTCATAAACTTATTTCTTTTGTTGCAGTGATAGTGAATCCAAAAGCTCCTCCGGGCACCAAGGACAGCGCAAAAAGCTTCAACTTTGATTTTTCATACTGGTCGCACAATGTAAGTAAACTAGTATGTAATTTTTGGAACCTATACTCGGTGCAAATTGGTCTGGAATTCGATTTGGAATTTGCACCGAGTGTAGGTGGATATCTGCTGGATTCAGAAGGCCCATGACCGGTCAAATTCTGCAATAATAATTTGCTCATGTCGTGTGTGATGTCAATCTAGGGAATCGAGACATTTTTAATATAAAAATGTATTGGTAATTGGGTTTTAGTACCTTACAATACGCCTAAATGAAAAGACGGTTCATATGTACATATCTTTTATACTTACACTAAACGGATTTTGATCAAATTGCTGTAGGAGCAAAAAAACTTCATAAATTCATCTTGACAATATTGATATTTGCTTTATAACGTCATATTGTACTTACGTCACAATTTGATGTATTCAAAAAATCAAAAGTCAAAATATTTTATTTCATCATAGGAAGTTCGAGCTCAATGAAAGTCAGAACATTACATACCCAATATTCATGCATTCTTATTAAGATACCTTGAAATTTTAAATCCCTAACCAATTCCGCGGTATCACCTAAAGTCTCGGTAGACAATTCCTATTCAAGTCATAGGCTTTCCTAGAATATTACATGGTATTATACTTCCCATTAGGTGATATAAAATAAGTTCTGTGAAGAATGCATGCGTCATATTGCAGGGAACTTCAATATGAATCATTGCTGCGATTCACCATCAGTGTGTTAACGAAAAGCACACCTCTTGCTAACCAATGCATATCATCCTGCTAATATTATAAATGCTGATGTTTGTGAGGATGGATCCATCCATCCTATCATATCAATCTATCCAGATTGATGAATGTTTGTTACTCATACGCAAAAAACTACTGATCCAAATTAAATTTGGCACAGGGATGGAATTAGGATCTGGTATAACATAATTTTTTGTCTATTTTTTATCAACATACCATGCAGGCGACGTCGCGGGTAGACTCTAGGATTGAGATGTATTATTGTCGATACAGCGCCATCTAGTATAAAAAGTTGTTACTAAACTACTACGTAATGGACGTACGATCAACGATCTGTTCTATATTAGAACAGATTAAATATATGTGTATTGGTGCATGTTTTCATATGACTATAGATTTCTTATAGTGTTATTCAAGACATAATATTATTTGATTTTACTTCAAAAAACATTTAACAATAGAATTAAGGGTGGTATAAGAATAAAGATTGTGCTTTAAATTCAACTACAGACAATATATGTAGATATTTGTGAATAGGACAGAAAAAAAAACAAAAGAATGAATTTGGTCCATAAAAAAAGGATAACTCAGGAATGGATAGACGTACCTGAAAATTGAACATCAAAGTTTCATGTGTATAGAATTATAACGGATAAACAAAAAAAAATTACAACATATGTACATACATATCGACGACGGAAATTAATAATAGCATAACTCTTCATAGTAATTACGCCTTTATTGTTTTCTGAAAAACGTCGAACGACGAACGAAAAACAATAGAAAAATAACAATATAAAGAAAGAAATTATTTATTTCGCCAGAGATAGATTTATACAGTCGGAATAAGGTGTAGA
>DWJZ01002601.1:0-19032 GCA_018249125.1 Asbolis capucinus
GTCAAACAATTTCGTTCCAACCATTCAATTACCCGTCTCATCGCCGTTTCTGCGGTGTGGCGTACCTCAGACCAAGAGGTCCCTTGCACAAGAAGAGCAGTGTCGTCTGCATATGAGAATATCGTACAGCGATTTAGATTTAATTTGCACAAGTCATTGACGTAAATCAAAAATAGGGTAGGGCTAATCACACTGCCTTGAGGAAGACCGGTAGTGATGGGTAGCTCTTGACTAGTGTATTGATGAATACGAACTCTTTGTTTACGGTTGCAGAGGAAACTTCTAAAGATGTTAAGTACTAGACCACGTATTCCAATGTACTCTAACTTATTAAGAAGTACGGGAACAGAGACAGTGTCAAATGCTTTAGACAGGTCCAAGAATATACCAATTGTCTTAAGATTAGAGTTATGATTGGTAACAATAGAGTCTATTAATTTTAAGACAGCATCCTCTGTAGAAGTGCCGCGCCGAAACTTGATTTTGAAATTGATTTTCCGAGAGTATAGAATAGGCGTCTAAGTATTTGGTTAGTCGATTGTTCAGTATTTTCTCTAATAGTTTAGAAAACGTTGTTAAAAGGGATATAGGTCTGTAGTTACTGACATTGGCTCTGTCTCCATTCTTGTAAATCGGATGAACTATTGGCCTCTTTGAAAACAGCTGGGAAGGTTCCTGTGTTGAAACATAAGTTAAAAAAGTGGGTTATGACAGGTATAAGATAATTACAACTAGCTCTTAACAAGGATACTGGGATGCCATCACAACCCACGGCGCAGTTTTTAAGACTTAAATTTAGACACTCAACTCAATAAGTATGTCCGAAACATATTTATAAGGTTTTGGCTTATTTGTTAGCCTTCGACATATTTGTGAGATTGGTAGCTTTATAAAATAGGTCCCAGGTCCATCAGCCGTTTGCCCGTTAATTCCTCAGGCGAGCCTTTGAGTTTTCAAGGAATATCTTGAGTAAAGAACTGTAATCTATAGGAATCATACCGTTTCCTTTCGTGCACTCACTAATAGAGGTGTGTCGCACTAGTCAGCCCATATTACCATATACCAGGGCTGTCATCTTTCAGAAATGGAGCTGGAGATAATAAATAAATGTATTTAACCTACTACTTTGTAAGAGCTGTAAGCAAGCTTCCTTATAGTCATGAGGGTAATGACGCTGGGCTTGGTGTAGGTCAACTACTGATACTTAACTTTTTTTTAAATACAGTCATTTTCATAAAATCCCTCTACGGCAAAGTTTTTCTACATCAAAGATTCAAATATCAGAAAAAAGAGAAAATTATGCATCTCTGGCCTCAGATTTGACTATTACAATATGGCATTAAATTCTTTTTTGCCTAATTTTCCCATAATTTCGAACGTAGTGACCATTTTCTAGGAAGCTTCTAACAAAAAAGTTACTTGTACTAGTAATATATTAATATATCTTCAGGAAGGTGAAGTTTAGTTTTCCCAAACGCCAAAGAGAGTAGCTAAATTGCCATAAATTCAGATATGCTGAGGCATTATAGGTGAAGGTGTGCTCAAGCTCTTCCATCCGGAAAAGCAATGTCAAAGAGACAGCTGCCCTAAACTTAGTCAAATACTCAAATCCTCGTTTCCTTCACAAAAATTGACAACCCTATAGCATAGATTACATTCTAGTCCCAGTCCGGACTAGCATCTCGAGTGCAGTACAAACAGACGGAATTATCTTTGGAATGGATTATCGGCCCATTATCTTGATAAGTAACCCAGTTTTGGAGATAGCTCTGTAGGTGGCGTTAGTACAGCATTAACACAAGCTTCAACTTGACGATAATTACAGTCATTATTAAAATGTTCTCAGTATTTCTGTTAATTACAGAAATTGGGTGTTTCTGGTTTGAGCCTGTTGCCTGAAAACTATTGATTGTATTTCGGTTATGAGCTAGAGATTTCTTATTTTCTTTCTCGATTTCAAAGTCGATAACGTATTTACAATTCTTTTGATGTTAGTGATGTCCATAAGTGACGGAACTACTTTAACAGAAGAGAAGGTATCTTAAAAGTAAAAGGTTAAAAATATCAGATAGGAAGCCATAGGGAATACAGCGACTACAATGCTCTACAAGGCCAGAATTTTTTTGTTTTTAATAACACAAGATTTCTCTTTCATATCTGTGTGATATGTAAATCTGTGGGCGACATCTCCTTATCTTTCAGACAAAGAAAAGATTATTATAAAGCGAGCTCATTGGCTTAACGTGCTGCAAATGATCGGCTACCGTCAAGATAAGTTTCGCAGCGAAAACATGAATATCTTATCAAAATAGATATCAAACCTCTTACAATCTAATTTGATGGTTTGATCCACTTGACATGTTTCCAAATTGGTCAAGTTATCTATGATTATTTTGCGATTGGCCAAACCCAGTAGGAATCTGGTTCGGAAGGGATAAAAATTTCAGATAAATAGATATTAATACGGAGTGTGCAGTGGAAACTCGAGATATATTTTTTTAGATAAGTATGGTTCAAACTGATAATCAGAGGGCGAGTACCGTGTTCCAAAGGTAGTTGTACCTTTATTTGCTCCGAGAAGCACAATAACCCTTTAGTAAGAAGACGTCGCGGGAACGTCTCCCGTTCTTACAACTTATCAATCACTTCGAATTGGCACAAGTCAAGGCAATGCGTGCTGATCAACCCTTAGGATGCCTATTGGAAATAGGGCACCTAAATTCTGCTACTCTTTACTTACTGTAAGCCTTCCATCCAAATCCAGA
This sequence comes from Asbolis capucinus, assembly GCA_018249125.1. Lineage (NCBI taxonomy): Eukaryota > Metazoa > Arthropoda > Insecta > Lepidoptera > Hesperiidae > Asbolis > Asbolis capucinus. The sequence goes on from DWJZ01002601.1 coordinate 2,766, forward strand.
GTACACAAATCCGTGGTATACTCACTGACTTCGTCACGACTAGGATTAACCACCTGGCCTTTCTTTTGCATTATTCTAGACATCCAAATAATTTGCGCAAATTCTACATGTAAACGAAATAGATGATAAATTAAAGAAGACTTGGGGATGTAGATGTGAGAGATGGACGTGAAAGGCCAACGAAAGACGAATGGAATATGTGAAAGACTGCATACAGAAAAAGAAGAGTGTAGCTACAGAGTTGAGTAATAAAAGTTACGAATGGAAGAACAAGATACATTGTGCCAACTTTAGATATATTGTGCTAATGGCAGCAATATGATCATTCAAATGAACCTCGAAATCAAATGAATACAAGTGAGTTTTAGATCATTCCCTAGTCAGAAGTCCGTAACTACTTTTCAGAAAAGTACACTCCAAGGACTTGTTCCACGTCGCATTAATCCTTCGAATACAGTTTTGATTATAATAAGTTTTAAGTCTGAAGGTAAAGTAATTCCTTAGTGATAAGGAGACGGTGTATAAAGGAGTGGTAGGTACCAGCCAGTGTAATGATAAGAGCGATGGTTTATTCTGAATCATTACTAATGTTATAAAAAGGAAAGATTTTATTGTTTTTAAAACTTTAACTTTAGGGTACTCACGATTAGTATTATTTATACCCATATAAATGGAGAATATTTTAGGCATTAAACAATAGAACCGGAAATAAGGTTTTTTTGAATTTTTGTCTGTGCTTTTGTGCACATTAATCTATGAAACGGCTGATCATATTTTAATACGATTTTCACTGATGTATTATGCGAAGATGTTACATTTGATGTTTGTTTTATTATGATCAATGAATTAAAAAGGACAATTAATTAGTAATATTCAATAATATATTTACTAGACCTTGAATAAAACCCACAGTGTAAAACAAAAATGTAATAATAAATACTAAACGACAAACTTATACTTACATTTACTAGAAACTAGAAAGCTTTGCTTCGGAAGAGTAGAACAAAGTCATTATTGTGACATTACTGTATCAGTTGGACATATGGTATTGTGGACTTATTTGTAGATATTGATGTCCTCTATAAAACTGTAGTACATCACTTTGCTGTATTGTCAATTTCCACAGAGTACGCGATATAAGCATTTTTTTGGTATTTTTTTCACATGATGGGTTACATTTTCGAAGTTTTCACACGGAACCCTAATGTTTTTGAAAATATGTTATAACCTAAATTCATCAGGGATAATATAGGAATCTAATGGTCAAATCGGCCCAGAAGTTTCGAAGCCTACTGACCTCAACTAAACAATCAATTCTCTCCTGCCCATAATATTAGTACACATAGTATCGAACGGGAATACCGACGCGGGCAACTTATTCAATTGGAGCATACAGGTGACAGGTCTAGAGCAGAGGGGTGAGAGGAAAGAATTTAGGCGTGATAATGTAACAAATATATAGACACACTTACTTTTGTATCTATACATATAAATAAAATTTGAGTGTCTGTTTGTAATAATAAAATAATCGTTTTTTACTAGATGCGTATTTATGTATACATGGCACATATACCAAAATAATATTTTTTGTCTGACTGTTTGTCCCGGCTTATCTCTAGAACAACTGGACAGATTTTGACGGAACTTTCACTGGTGTAATCATCAAGTAGTACTTAGTCTACTTTTATTTTCCACTGTTCATTCAATAAATTCCACGCGAACGAAGTCGCGGGAACTGCTAGTCTATACTATAAAAAAGCACAATTTGCATTTTGCCTTTACATTGATTTTTATTCAAAAAGTTTTTGAGGGCGCACTTTAATATTGGGATAGAGCATGAATATTTTTTTTGGAATTATCGTCTGCCTGTCTCTCTGCCTGAACGCGCATCACATGAAAACCCGCTGACAGATTTCGATGAAACTTTGAGAAGTTATTACTTATATCCACAGTTAACATTTAGGATACTTTTTATTCCAAATGATTCTCGGGTTTCCTTGGAGTAAGAGAAGAAAGTTTGTATGGGAATTTTCTTAAATATCAACCGATTTGCTTGAAATTTGCAATAAAAATGCCTTATTTAAAATAATGAAATATATGTTTCTCAGTTTATTAATATTTTGTAATAGGGAAAAAAGGTAAAATAATGTGAATATTTTGAATTTTTTAATACAAACTCCTAGGTGATACGTGTATGTGTTTACCTTGAATTTGAAATTTACATATTCTCAATGTGATTCCTTCAATCAAAAGCGTTTCCTTAATCTCATCCTATAAAGGATAGAACAGGGAGATGAAAATTTGTACTTAAACATCTCTTAATATAGAGATTATTTTTGGAATGACTAAATCTCGAGAAAATAAAAAAAAAATAGGATACTTTTCATCCCTAATTATAACAGGGATCCCTTGGGATATGGTATGAAAGGTAATAAAAAAACAATGTACGTGTGTAAGCAAAGCTGCAAGTACAGCCAGTTATTAATGTATCTGTATCATTTTATTATCTGTGCAATATGTTTTGTACACTGCACGATCAGAACAGATCACACAAAATGGACATAAATAAAAACATTGTATATTCCAAAATCAAACATTTCGTAGTAGAATAACCCGGTTGATAAGAGAACCGCACCATGATGTGGGTTCCGGTGTTCCCGAGAACCAGTTCTGGGTTATCATTGACGCGCTCCGAGCTTACATCATCGTGGGGTACACGCTACAAAATAAAGTTATCCATCCATCCATGAACCTTTAACAGTGAACACATTGAAACACAAGTTGCGGCAACTAAACGTAACCACTATTATGCAAGAGTGCACCCAGGGGGTGGGGGGGTCAGGTGTGTTAAGGTATTTGAAGGGGGTTAAAATTAAAAAAAAGTAACTTCTGTAGAACTCTTTTCCGCAATTTGCTACGAATGCGACCACTTTCTAGACTCCACCCATAACTGTACCTATAAAAAAATATGCTTGCCTAGTACCTATGCAAAATGTGAGCTGACAAAATACAGCAACAGCACAATAAACAGCTGGTCTACCACAATCCTGGGAATGCCCGTTGTCTTCTTCAGGTCATCAGTCCATCTAATAGGAGGTATCTGTACTCCTTTCATATAAATATTCGATCGAATCAATCGTCATTAATCGAAAAAGTAAAGTACCAGCGGGCAGCGTATTAATAATGTGGCAAAAAATTGCTTACCGCTCCCGTGTTTCGAAGGGCACGTAACGGTATTGGTTCCAGATGTTTTCATGCTAGGCCCACGTTCCCACCGGTGGTGGTGGTCATGTGGAGTATCCTCCCTCCTCCAGCATATATACCTATATCCCCCCAATATATATATACCGCTATAAACCTCCTCAGTTGTACCCGTGCTCAGTTTTGCTTAACTCGGCCAATCACTTATAATCTACTCAAGCTGTCGAGCTATGAACCTTACGTACATACCAATTCCAAACCCGCAGATAGGTTTCTATATTACCTTAGGATCATATATTTTGTAACTACTGTGAGTAAAGCTTAACATTGTAGTATTTATAAGTCGATTCATAATTTATATATACTATGATATACTATGTATATAGTACGTTGCGATACTAGCCATATACTATATTACTGGTACTCACGATGTTTTTCACGCGTATAAAACAGCAATGAAGTGAGTACCTGCATTGAACATTATTTAAACCGTACTCGATGCTAATTCGATCTGAAATTCTACAACAAACTAAAGTGTTTTGTACCTATACGGGACCAACTATAGGTATATTTGTCAACACAGTGGTGATTTCATATAAAGAGAAAATAGAATGTAGGTGGCTATAAGACAGTCCACTATTCCAATTCTCCCCGTCTCCCCAGAGCAAATCGATCTGCACCAAACAAAACAAAAAGTATTAAGTCCAACAACCTTCATGCTATTCTCAACCTTATTTCTTGTAAAACCTATATGCAAACTCTCCCCCCAGTTTTCCCTAGAGAACCATCTTTGAGTGTTCCATATTTAAATTGGTCTATCACTATTACACTGCATGTAAAATTAGACTTTAAATCGTTACATTAAGGCAACATTTTGCAAGCATATGTCCCTTTTAAGAGCATCGATCTTGTTTTTCAGGACATTCTAAAAGGCCGTAAGCGACGCCAAGTACGTTTATTAGATAATTATTCTTATGAAATAGATGATAATGTTGAATTTTGTATATTATCCTAGACTGGTGAACCAGGGAGTAACACAGTATCTGCAGGACTAAGTATTTGAGAGTTATATATTTCGTGAAGACTCATTGGACAGGATTTTGAGAGGGCAGACTCTGTGGGATACATATACAGGAACGCCTATTGTGAAACATAAGGTGGAATATTTGACTCTACATAGCCACGAAAATACAGAATAAGGATTTTTAAATTGAGAATAAAATGAGAATTTATAAATTCACTAACACACTATTACAAAAAACGTCGGAAGTTACATGAAACTAAATTTGATGAAAATTTTTAAACATGTAGTTTTTTTTCTCTTCTAATATTTACTGTTATCGGTAACTTTTCCTACATTTTTTAACAATAAAATCTGTCACCTGAATCAGTCTAGAAGTGGAACCCGGGACTCACCGTACAGACAGTATCACTACTAAGCTACAGAGTCGCTATAATAATATTCACCATTCATTTAACATTTTTATAATAATATAATAAATTGGGTTTCATTACATACTAGTATAACAAATCATTCGTATACTCAAGGAGAATATTACACCTACATATTTTTTTATTATTCCCGCCTATGTATGATGTAGAAGTCTTTAAGAGAAGAGGAAAAGAGAGTGAATAAGCTTTTACTAAGCTAGTGTGTCCAACATCTTAGACATCATCCCCACTTAGCGTCAGATAGATCTATGTCAAGCATTAACTTACGTAAAAAAAGATACATAAACAATTCAATGACTTTTCAAACCAGCGTTCTTAGAATCACATTTTCGCAGTAAAATCTACCGCATCAGTAATTTTTCTTCAAACGAAACCTTAACAAAGACTCCTGACGTTTGAAAGCAGAAAGCAGCGAAGAGAAATTCAAAATCATTGTTACAAAGAATTTTTCGTCTCTCCACGAGGGGCTTCGGTGCCTGGCACTGACCACCCCCTGCCTCCCCTGGGGGGACAGGGGATAATTAATATTCGAGCCTTTCAGCGTACTTCCGTGCCTTTGTATACGGACATAAGCCCAGATAGGGGTGTATTTGTTTACTAGCTGCGGTCCATTGTCCTCACTTTCCCAGAACGTTTTTCGTGAATGTGGTAAGTGATTTTAATTTGTGGGTATGTAGTTTTCTATTTAGGTACATTGTCGCAATAGTGACTCTTTAAATCGCTTCTTAATATTAATTATAACCATTAACGACTCTGAGTTTGCATTTGGCACAGTTTCTATTTATTGAACCTAGTTCCACTGTATGTCTAAATACCATCATGATCCAAGGAATCACAAGATCTGGTGGTCACTTCGCCTTTTCACTGTCATACTGGTCGAAGGAAGTTTCATTCATGACGATTCATTATTCAATTTTTTTTTTAATATCTTTGTACAACTCACACACGGCCATTTGAACCCAAACTAAGCGTTAGCTTGATCTATTCAAAATCGTTAAGAATCTCTACAGTCCGATTTTCACGAATTTTTTCGTCATAGTTTTTTAAATTTGGAATTAGCTTCCGTGTCAATTAATCCTGAAGCAGTATGATCTGTAGTTCTTAAAAGGAATAAGAAAAAATGCTATTATTCATCACCGCTAAGGCGTCGCTAAGGTGATTCCTTCTTGCTGTTTCCAGTGTCCTTAGACCATTTTGATCTGTCACCATCTGCTAGCCTAACTATTGTTTCGTCTATCACATAACAAAACTCACCGGATTCTGGAAGAAGCTTGAAAGAAAGTTCTGCTTTCATAGCTTCTTTAACAAGAACACATGACCACTTACCATCAACTTGGTCATCTACTCCTTTATCAGCATCATCATCCTATGCCTGTTCCAATTTATTTTAGGGTTTTTAGACACATGTACGTATCCTGTGGACTGATGTCCTGAAGAAGATACCGGGCCTCTGTTGGATTCTTTGGAATCCAGGACCCGGTCCCGTCTCAAGACTCATCAGAGCGGCGCAGAGTAATTAAGACATAGCAGTGAATATGTAAAGGACGGATGGATGGTTGTCCAAGTCCGTTTGCCAGCAATTCCCGTAAAAGTCACGATATTTCAGGAACCTCGACTACACCCGCCTACACGCCACAATTTAAGCCAACTTACGCCACATGCTAAGCATCGCTTTCTCAACGTCCAACACGAATACCCATCTTCACAGATTGCAACAGACTTGAATAACTGCAGAAAAACTCGACGTGAACTGTACCGAGAAGTAGTCGCTGAAAAACTAGTCCGTTTGCATTATATCCTGCCACCTTCGTAACCAGTGCGTCGACAATTATCACGATCTAATAAACCCGAACGAAACTTACTAAATACCGATCGTAACTGAAATCGTTGGTGGTGAAAAGAAAAATAAACTTTTCTGATTTTGAAAAAAATTACGCACAGTACGCAAAAGTGCGCATGAACTGTAAATAAATATATATTTCTGAAATAAATTTGGGTTTTGAAGTAACATTTGACATTGTGTTTATTTGTCACGTCGCCATTTTGTGTTCGCTTTACATGTGTTTAAATTTTCGTATCGTATCACTGTATCGAATCCCCAAACTTTTTATCAGGCGCTGCTAAAGTGGACAAATTGTAACATAAAATGTGTATATATATATATATATATAATACCTACATACAATACAATAATTATACATCAAATTCAACAATAATTGTGAACCAGAAATATCGCTAAAACTGAGCGTTAACTGGACCTATTTGACCATATTGGTGTACTCAAGGCTGTTCAGGATACGTAGGTTTTTAATACAAAACAAAAAAAATCTGATGTTAAACTCTAAGAGATCATCCAAAGAATAAGAGACATCTCATAAATTAACCTTTTCCATTATTTTTCTAACGAAGAAGAATATAATTTATACATTTTTAATTAAATTGCGGAAAACCGTCTTGGGTGTCAGCTGATCATTAATCAACTGTAATGTTGGAAAATCATAATATCTTAGTAAGAGATCTTTGTATTGTATAAGTTAGTAAAAATATGATTCCTCTCAATTCCACATAATTATACAAAACAGTGTACCTGACTGCTACGCCAAAGGTCGTGGGGTCGATTCCCAACCAGGACAGACTTTTCTGTGTAGAAGGAATGTTCGTTCTGTGGGTCTGGGTGTAAAAGTATCTACGAGTATATAAGTATATATTTACAATTTTATACGTATGTTTATCAGTTATCTGATCACCATAGTACGACTAAAAGCTAATGCTTAATTTGGGGTCAGATGGTCGAGTTTGAGTTATCAAAATCTACTTATTTATAAAATACAAAACAATAACACATTCTCAGAAAACCCATTTAAAATCCACCCCAGGCAGACACAGCGCAAGATTAACGAAATGGCTTCTAGGCCACCCGCCGCCCAGCTGGGCGGGAGACCGATCAATACCGGCCTAATGGCTTCTAATCTCACTAACATCTTGCGTCCTTGTCGCTCATGAGATGCGGATGGCTCACACTCATCTGCCATCCTCCTCGATCGTATGCCCTGGACCCAGAGCACATTATGCTGTAGTTGGAAGGTTTTTGAGGTGTTTGCCGAGGATAGATGGAGTGGGCGGGTTTGGGAGATGTTCGTGGAGAAACCCGCCTACTTCTTAGGTATGCAGTGACTCAGTGTTTTGAGGGGTTTGTGGATGCAGATTTTTATTCGTTTTCTAATTTTCCTGACACAGAAATAGGTACAAAACAGACCCGTGCAGTCGGTATGGAGTTTTATATGAGAAGAGATTCTAGGTATTTTTCACAGACCATATAGGTTAAAGCTATTGTAATGTTCATAAAAAAATACAGATCATTTTATACTGACAAACTCTTTCAATATTTCAGTTAACTACATATGTACATATACATATTGTGGTAACAGCTTCAAGTAAGTTATTAAATTTACTAGCGATTTCTCACACTTCATTTTAGTATAGGCAAGAGCCGTAGATGAGATTCTTTAAATATTCATCTATTTTCTATTAGAAGGTTTTATTTAACTTGCAGTATATGTTTGGAGTATTGTTAAATATTCGGGTCAAATCTTGCAAGCTTTATTACACTCTCTTTTACATTACAGAGCTGAAATTACATAAAGTTTCCTTTCTGATGACAATGCATTTTTATGATAAGCATGACCTGATACTACGTTCAGAATAGTCTCTTAACAAGGGAACTCTTCAATAATTAACAATACAGTTAGGATATTTTATGTGTTTCTACGTATAAAAGCATGTGTTTGCAAATATTTTAATAAACTTTATTTATTTGCAGGCTGATATAAATGTAAGAAATAGTCAATATTGACACATGTGTAACACAATGCATTAGTAAAAACCACATTAAAAATATTTTTTGAGATGAGAGTGCACAGATAAAGACAAAAATTATAATAATTATTGTTGTGTTTCATTCCAGTGTTGTCTCTCTCGGTAATATTTTCTCCCTATTATCTTTAAATATGGATGACACACAACGATCCTTTACAGATTTGTTTTGACTAACTACCCGCGGTTAGCTGCGTTAATTTGAAGAAAAACGGTACCTTCTTACTCCTATAAAAGAGCAATTTCTCCCGTTTTTATAACATTTCTTATTATTGCTCAGCTCCTATTAGTAGAAACATGATATTCTATAGCCTTCCTCGGTAGTTGGACTATCCAACATAAAAATATTTTTTCCGTTCGAACCAGGACTTTCTGAGATTAGCAGGTTCAAACAGACGAACTCATCAGCTTTAATACATTAGTATAGATAGTAGTTTATTTTATTTTTCATAAAAAGAATGGTAATTTTATTATGGTAGTCATAAATTGAGATTTCTTTATGTTATTACTTCACTGTATACAAGAGGATTTGACGTCATAAGCTAGTATGTGCGAACAGGCAATGGATTTAGAACGCAATACTGAATTAAAGCGGCAGGAGAATTATAAGGAATGGGAATTTTGGTGTTGCCAGCTACTATTCACAAATTACCCATGATATACGGAAACTATAATAAATTTTGTAAACAAACAAATTTTTTTCGTCTTGCTTAGATCAGCAAAAAATTTATCGCGAGAAAGTTATTTTTTTGGGCAATATTTCTGTTGCTTTTGGTGTGATATAAATATATTTGGTGTGATATAAATAGCTATAAAGTGACTCTTCTGAAATTGAAGTTAGGGGTTTTCATCCAGGGCTCAGAAAACCCAAGATATAGTGGATGAAAATTAGACAATTTTTTTACATTTAAATGACCTAAAATTAAAATTAATAAAAAATATAATATCCATGCGATTATTATAACCTTTTTTATCCGTCGGGGCATCTGACTTACTTACAAAATGATTGGGTTGCATTACGCAAATCTTGGCATCTTACCTCACTCATGTATTACCCTAAGCTGCATAAACTCACAGTACTTACAGATCAATATACCTGTCTACTTTACGTTAGTTATGTCTTCTTGCACAATCCTTTTATCTATTATGGACTTATTAAAATAGCTGAGGAGTATTTAACAAAAACTCACATACATACCAACATACTTTTCCGTCTTCATCCCAACCCATCACGGCCCACTATTGAGCACGGGTATCTTCTTTGAACGAGAAGGTTACTGATGTACTTTTCCATCTTACTGATGCTAAATGATCAAATCGAGCAGCTGCGCGGTCAGTACCAGGATGGGTGACCGCTAGTCGTAAAAATTACCACTTCCTTCAACAAATTCAATTTTCAGACGAGATTCTTAGTTTGTTGAGTATATCAATATTATTTGGGTAGCGTGGTTTACTATAGTCTGTATCCCCTAACGTGTCACAGGAGACCCAACCTATGGCACAGTTATGTAAAAAGTACACCTACATGGAACTCCATTACATACAAAACTTATATTCGTATATAAAATTATTACACTAGTAAAATTTGAAAACGCCAGCCAAAACAATTATAGAAATCGCAGTGCACCCGATCATACATAAGTAGGGGACCAAAAATTCTTTGTCGTCATACAAAATGTAGGTAGGTACGTCGTCTGCGCATTTCTCGGCATTGTATTCAAATTATTTCGGCAGCTGACCCGTCGGTGGTCACCAGCTTATCTTGACTTGCTGACGTTACGACGGGCAATTGGTTAACTTTCACAATTATACCACCTTGTCCGTTTGCATTTTTGCTAGAACAGTTTTTCAAGTTAAATTATGTAACTATTAAAGAATAGCTGATAAACAGACTAGTCTGACAGACTCATACCATACCAGTAAATACAGAAAATATACAAATTAGAAACCTAAAAAATAGTGCCGTTTAAATAATACAGGAATGTGTAATGTAACTTATTGGAACAGTAGAACAAGTAGGGATATGTAGGTTAGGTAAATTTATGGAACAGTAGAACAAATAGGTATGTACATATGTATATGTAAGTTAAATTATTAGACAATGCAAAAAGTAGGAATATGGAAGATGAATTTATTGAAACAGTAGAAAAGGTAGGGATATGTCGGGTAAATTATTGAAACATTAGAAAGAGTAGGAATGAGTAAGGCAAATTGGAATAATAGAAAAAGTAAGAATAGTTAGGATAAATTGTCGGAAATTTCTATGTTTGATATATACATATTTAGTTCTGGGCAATATGATATTTTTTCGGCATTTTAATTCCTGATTTAAGAATGTTAGTTAACAGACACCATTTTACAAACTTTTATTTAACATGCAGTATATGTTTGTATATTAGTATGTCAGTATATTTGTTTGTTACGGGTCAAACTTTGCAAGCTTAATTAGAACCTCTTACAGTACGGAGCTGAAATTTTGCATACTGCTTCAGTTCCGATGACAATACAATTTTATGATAATCATGATCTGCTGCTATGCTCAGGATTGGCTCCAAACAAGGGAACTCCTTAACGGTTAACAATACCGTTATGAAATTTTATTTTTCTCAGTATTCGGGCTCTGTATTTAAAGCTTGTGTTTTTAAATATTTAAAAAAATCTTATTTCTAATTCACAATTGAACTCAAAAGGGTTTAGTTTTTAAACTTATGTATTTATTTACTACAACTGAATCCTTATTATTTTTTTTAATAATATTTTTCATATTATTCCTTTCAAAAGGCTTCTATCAAGCTCCATACGACATTGATCAGTATTTAGTTGAATAATCGCATACTGATTTTAATAAATACAAGACATGACACGATCATGACCTCATTCATACGATATTCATATGATATATTCATATGATAGTTTTATTTTCAGACGTTTATGGAGTGTTTGAATGGTTTAGGAAAGAAATTGAATTTCTGCCAAATCTTTATTTTCGACATTAAATAGAGACAAATTCGACAATAGAGTTTGCATAGACTTGCCCAGTGTTATGGACTAGACCCTCGTATTGTGACAGGACCCGAGCTCAGTAGTGGGTCAGTGGATTGGAAAGGTGACGACTGTAGTCACCTATTAATAACATAATAACTGTCTACTACTCCTCAGTCTACTCCGGGTTGCAGAAGCTTGAGTAAACAATGTGGAATGATTTCGACATTAATATCCCAGTACTGAGAAATGGTCTCCCCTCATAAAACGAGACCCATAGCACCAAGAAATCAAGGTGTCCTAAAGCGGACGGAATTGTCAGTGGCCAACTCAAATATTGAAAATTTATGTCTGAAAAGGCTTAACGAATGCCATCTGACGGAAGCAAACGGGACTGGGGACTCCGAAGCACGGAAACGCTGAAGAATTTTTTCCCCAGCGGTTACCCATCCGCGCCCGCTGTTGCTAAACTTGGTTACAGTTATCGTAAAAGTCGGGCTGTGAGCATGTATGTCTTTAATACATGCATGAATGCGTTGAATAATAATTGGATTATGGATCAGATGGGTAATATTTCTTGTAACAGGTTAAATTCTTGGTCGATTGCCTGCTTAGTTTGTGTTTGCCAACCGCTAGCTTAGGATTTCGAATTGGACCGTATTACGTATGCCATAAAGGGTTTGAACGATGGTCTCTCGAACGAGAGCTCCTGGGTTCAAATCCTTCGCACACCTCTAATTTCCAAAGGTATGTACGTATCACAAATATTAGCTATAGTGAAGGAAAATATCGTGAGGAAACCTCTACTCCAGGCAGTTCTTCATAAAGTTTACAAAGTGTGTGTGAAGTCCACCGATACGTACTTGGCTATTGTGATGGACTGTGGTCTATACCCCTGACATTGTAAATGGAGTACTGAGCCCAGCAGTATAGCAGTTATGGGTTTTTAAAACTTGGGGGGGTCTTGTAAAACGTTATAAAACGTTACATAAGCGGAGAGGTTGGTTTTCAGTATCGTACCTACTACGTTACATTGTATTTTTATTTTCTTCTCCTTTCCCCAACATAATTGCGAGTTTTAGCTAAAACATTTATAAACACAACATTTAATTATAGATCCCTAAAACTGTATTTTTAACCGTTGAGAAGTTCCCTTGTCTGGAATCAGCCCTGAATATAGTATCAGGTCATGGTTATCATAAAAATGCATTATCATCAGGACGGAAGGCTTATGCAAAATTTCAGCTCCGTAATGTAAGAGGAAGTGGGTCTAATTAAGCTTGCAAGATTTGACGTGAAAAAGGTCACTCTACCACGTTACATCGGGAAAGCAGTATCAAAAAACTTCGAAAAATGCACTATATAATATTTTAAATAAATAAATAAATATCTTTGGACAACTCACACACGGCCATCTGAGCCCAAACGAAGCGTTAGCTTGTGCTATGGTGATCAGATAACTGCTAAACATACATATATGCTTTTAAATACATACTTAAATAGATATTTTTATTACACACCCAGACACCCAGAACAAACATTCCTGTTCATCACAGAAAAGTTTGACCTGGTTAGGAATCGAACCCACGACCTCCGGTGTAGTAGTCAGGTTCACTAACCACTAGACCAACCGGCCTGTCTAAAGCCCTAATTACATGATGCCATGAAATTAACTAAATAAAAACACTTGCATTAACGCGTATTGTGCATTTACTCCTGAACCTTTATTACGTAATAACTACATTTTCTTATCTGGTAAATGTATCAGGTGCTTAATCATTTATGGATGAAAAACACCAAATTAATGAGCTTGGCGTAAGTGAATAATAAAACAGACTAAATGTGTGTCAGCCACGGGAAACTTAGGGTTCCGTAATGAACGTTATAATTCGTTGATCTATTGTCCCCACATTTTTTTAATAAGCAAGCAGACAAATGAACTCCTACAGCTTTATCCATAAAGCAAAGGTATGGAATAACCTGCCTGCCCGCGTATGATGTAGGAAACTTCAAGTTCTTCTAGTGCGCTTAACATCTTAGACGTCATCGCCACTTACCATCAGGTGGGATCTGAGTCGAGCATTAACTTATTGTAGGTAAAAAAAAAGTGATCACCGCCCCTATGGATATTAACAACATCAAACTGGGGTTACTAATGCATTGTCTTCCAGGAAAGAAGTAAACGACCCGCACACGCGAGAGAAAGAAACAGAAAAAGCAGTATATTGCTGAAGTAAAAAACGGTAATAAAACTATATATTTTCGTTTCTTAATTTGAATCTTTTCAATATATTGATAATACATACACTACAAGCTAACGCTTAGTTTGGAATCAGATGACCGTGTGTGAGTTGTCCAAAGATATTTACTTATTTATTACTATTATTGGTGTTTAAAATCAGTTTGTTTCCAATAAATCACTTAATCCAGATTTGTTCCTTTCCGATAACTACGTCCCAATGATAATTCCAGATCGAATTTGAACTAAGCACAGGTAAGACTAACATATTATCCCTAAACCCATACCTCCGTACCCGAAAAAAAATACTTCATTTTATTCCATTCTACTCTACCTAGTCGAATCTCCGCTTTCTAGTATGTATTAGTTATACTAAGGTAAATCAGAAGTTTATCTGCACTACACTCTGAACGGACGGATGACCAAATATGACGATATTATAAGGTTTCCGAATGTTGTACGGAATCCTAAAAAGACTAATATAGTCGACAATGTGCTTAACATCTACTAAAAGGTTACTTCATGTACATGTTTTTGTAGTATCAGTTACGTCATATTTATTTACGCCTGCGTACAATAAGTATTTAAAGTTTTGTTTCCGTAATTAATCAGTTAAAATGACGTCAAATTAAGTATATATTAAAATTTCAATTGAAACTGTTGACGCTACTGCCATTTAAAAAGTTTTTTTTTTTTATTTATTTATTAAGGGACTTTGTCGCTGAGTGACCACATCGTCCTGTAAAGGAACCATCATTATAATACAAACAATACAATTTAGGTAACACCTTTAATTTAAAAAAAAAACAATATTATATTTAACGTTTTGCCACTCCCATATTCACCAACTTAAATAATATCTTTGCCTCTTCTGATATAGGAGAGGCCAAAATACTACTCAGCCGGCCAACTTCCATGGATCTTGGCAAATGTAGCAACCTAAAAGATTCGGTTCGAACAACTCCGTCAAAATGTGTTGAACGTCTTCAACTTTACCACATTCAATACAGTTAGGAGAAATATTAAAAGTTGGCGCGTGCTTTTTGGGGCCATTTAAATTTGAGCGACATCTGTTAGGTAGTTTTTGAGTTCTTCCTGATAATGCGTATTTAATTGAGTTAGTGTTTCTTCTCATTTTATAATTTTTTGGTTTCATTTGAAGTCGGTTTTTTAATCAATAATATATTATTTACTAATGTTCGCCCGCTGCTTTGCTTGCGTGGTATGTTGATAAGACCGAGACTATCTGTATCAAACTTCATTTACTTCCGTCCAGTATATTTTGCGTGAAGAAGTAGCAAACCAACCATAAACTTTCGCATTTATAATATTAGTTAAGATTTCCCTTTTCCTTCCACCGACCGCTATACTTTGGTTAGTTTTCACTATCCTCGATGCAAGCTACTGACTCGTAGTTAAAATTTAAGAAGTTATATTTAGGATTTAAATTCCTATTACTATGTCTGTGTCTAGTGTCTCAAAAAAGATAAATCAAAGATCCATAAAAACAAATCTTTTCTCTCTTGCCCTCTCGTACACATGGATAGGCTGCCTCCATCACTTTCTATTATTGGCATTTTTGGCAAGAGTGTAGGATTTCATAGTTCTGCATATCTATGTATATATTTTGCGAATAGTTTCGTGCAATTGATCGCTGTGTATATATGTATTTAGGACAAACTGCGGTTTTAGCAAGGAATAGAAACCAATACAATTTCTTTTTACAATTTTTGTCTATTTATTTGTCCATTTATTCTGTCCGTCTTTATCTGAGCTTGTCTGCACGCTAGTCTTAAAAGCGGCTGATCCGATTTTAATGAGGTTTTGATGTATTAAGCTAAGATTGGATTAATATCTAATGTTTGTTATAAAAAATGGAATCGCAATTAAAAAATAGTAGATAAATACTCGTCCTGGGAACTTATACGAGTACATATTCGTTTTATCTCATCCGTTTGTCCTACAGCCCTTGGTCTCCTCGTGGTGTAGTTGAAACCTGGACCTTCCCGATGAGGTCACGAATGTCACGACCAACTGCGAATGTTCACTTCTGATTTATATTCATAAAATATGTATAATATCAAAAGTTACCAGTTAACACAATTTAAATCTGTAGTTATTTCATTTAAAATGTCAAAATTCACAATACGATAAATTCAGCTTGTAAAAGCTGCAAATGAAGCGGGAGTAACTTGTACAACTGCACTATATTTTAAATATTTATTACTATAGCCATACAATCCTCAAATGGCCCATTACTGAGCATGTACTTATAACTGAGGAAACCTAGAGCATGTTCCACCACGTCTTTTCAATGCTGATTGGGGATTAGCTTCTTGAAGGCCTCCGACACGGTTAAACTACTCCTATGTAACGATAATAGCCGAGACCGACAGCTGTATGTGCCCGTCAAAGCACGGAAGCGCTCATGAAATTTTGCCATAAGCGGTCACCCATCCTTCTATCGACCGCGCTTCCCGTTGATCATAGGATAGTTTTTGAAAATATTTTTTAGGCTAT
>DWJZ01002602.1:0-19031 GCA_018249125.1 Asbolis capucinus
AGTAGGTAAGGATAAGTAAAGATAGGCTTAGCATGTCATTTGCATTCAATTCCGAAGTATAATACATATAAATTTACCGCATGTGACATATGGTGCATCTGGACCGGTTTTCCCCCACGTGGGGTCCTGGAAGTACAGTACCTACAGCATCACAACAATGATATAATAAACATGATGGCATATTTAAACAGGCACTTTTTTTTGGTCTGCAGCATACGTTCTGCAAAGACCTGATCGTTTTACGTTTTTCTTTGGTTTTACGTAAGTATTCATATATAAGGATTTCCAAGTGCCATGTTGTGATGTTTTAGAAAATAGTATTCTTTTAACCGTGGTATTATTACGAATCGGATCAGAATGATACTTTTAACCACATATATAAAATGAAATATTTATTATTTAATTGACCTTACCTATGTTAAGTCTATTGTTATTCTGATTGTAGCAGTAGGTTTGTATTTATTTGACACCGAGTAAGAACGCTTCGTGTTGCACCTTAGTGCGTAATGGATTGAGATATTATGTTGTTAGTAATGCAAGAATTTAATAAAACATTTTATATAAAGTTTAAAATTTATTAAGATCTAGGCTTTATTTAAAGTATCAACTGGCGGGTTATTCCACCGCCGTTTTATTTAATATTTTGTATAAGTAACAGATGCTTTATATAAATTATAGATACATACATTATTAAGTGAAATTTATATTGGCTTCATATTCATTTGTAATTTTATGTCACTAGTTATATCTTACTGGTATGATAGAATAAATTTGTGGAAAAATATATATTTTGTTCAGGTAAATAAAAACACTTATATAAAAATATGAATTTATATGTTAGTTAATTTTTATGTCGTTGTTAGATGAATAAATAATTGTTATAACATTGATCTATTGAACCTTGAAAATAAAAAAAGAAACTTTGCTATAACCTATAATTTTATAAATTTATTTTAACACAAAAATACCTGTTCAAAATGAATATACTATATGAGGTCGTTGTCCTTATATTAAGTGGTTACGTTATCATTACTTTTATTTTGAAACCTTTTTAAGTTTTTCTTTTGTTACATTAGAATTGTTAAAAAAAGTCAATGATATTGAATTGTCGAATTGGTATAAGTAAATAAATACATTACTCTTACTTCTATATATATTAAACGCACTGTCACAATTATATATAATTAAAGTATGTTTAATATAGTTTTTTTACTGGTTCTGCAGGTAATATACATTTTAGATCTATGAATTTACATCTATTTGCTTTTGTACAGTAATCCAATTTGGGCGGTACATACGCGGTCAAAACTTTTATCCTATAAATTTACTATATGCCGCCTACATACATTTTGTATTACTTATACATATATCCGCAAAAGACTGGTGTATAAAGTATGATTATGTCTTGTGATATAAGCTTTTCGTTGTAGCATTAGGGTGTGTACACATCCGGCGATTGATATTCATAACAACATGCTAATTTCTGCTGTTCATTCACTTAGTTTAGTTTGTTAATTAAAATAGTAGGTGGACTGATATATACGATACATACAAATAGGAAGCTGATGCTACGAATTTTTTTTTTGGAAGTGCCTTCACACAATGTGTTCGATATTTAAGCATATTTTATTTTTTTGTCCGCCTCTGTTCAGTGCCACACCTGGAGGATAGCACACGTTTAAAATGAAATTATTTTCGTTTATTGCAGGCAGAACTTTCATAGCGTCTACGTCGCAGCTCATAAACTGATTTAGTACGTTATTAAAAGTGATATATGTATACCATGTGTTATCCGACGAATGCCATTTTTGTTCGTTGTTGTTGTAACCTTTGTCTCCGTATATGTACATTTGAGCTATGTACAGTTTAATTTTCCAATGGTCACAGATTGTGTAAACATCCCTATTGTTATTAGTTCACGCTTGCATGCTTTACTTCCTGAATGAATGTTGTTATCAATTGTTATTAATTTGCTGGTTTTGCTATGATGTCTAATGGCTTTACATCACAATTAAACTAAAATAGATTGAAATCATACTTTCATAAGTATTATTATAGTCAGTATTTAAAGTATAGTGACTCGTAATGAACACATTTGTGAAAATTTTGAAAAGTACTTAAGTGTTTTCTGTTTTGAAAGCATTCAATAACACATATGAATTATAAAAATCTCTTTCCCCGCACATTGAATTTCATTAGAATATTTCAATTGCTTTTAACTATGTATAACTATGCTATAAGTAATTGAAATATTATTTGAAATCTAAATTTGTAAAAAGAAATAATAAAAATAATTAATACATTTTTTTTCTTCGTCATCGCAGTGTGAACGACTCTATGCTTACTTACATTTTGTGTGTCAATATTGCACTTGTATTTATTATACTCACATCTTTGTGTACAGTGTTTCTATTAACAATGCCTATCGAGCTTGCAGATTAGGTTGTCAATACAATGAGAACTGAGACATGACAATTGTTGAGTCAGTAAAATAATAGTTCTCGTTAGACTTGGTATTTAATAGAAGTACTGTATAACTGTATGGTTTTCATTTGAACGCATCCCCCATCAACCTCTATTGCTAATATTGTTGATTATACCTGATTTTATTTTTAAGCCTAGCATGCTAGTTTGGTAGTAAAAATAATTGAAGTCGTGATTTAAGTCCACAGTAACTGGTCTGTTGTCATGTTTATAAGTCACTTGTAATATTTGAGCATCATTACGATCGCTTTCTCAAATTATTTAGATGAATTCGTGTATTTGACATACTACTTTTACTAAGTTATATTTTTGTTATAACAATTGGTTTAACAAACAGTTTAAAGTTTCAAATTCCAAATCAAAAACGGATCTGATTTATTATTATAGATTATAGTTCATTTTTTATATTCGTATGGTAAGTGTAGAAAAATATTTTCAAGTAGTAGCATTCAACATTGATATACATAATTGAACCGAAGCACCCATAGAATATGATAAAAAAGGATGTTGATTGAATTTGTTATACATAAATCCAATATGAAATTAAAATTTAGAATATACATTTTTAAGTAAAAAGTTATATAATTAGATATTTAATCATATTACATACGGAATATTCGATTATTTACTACGGTGACTGACGATACTGGCAAAGAAGGAAGCGTGTTCAACAGAATATGTACAAATAAGGATAAAATAACACAAATTAATTATTTATTATTATTTTAAATTAATTTAAGTTAAACGTGTTTTGAAATTGCAATATAACGAATGAACTATAATTACGGAATTTCCATTAAGATACACCAATATATATATATATATATATATAGTAAAGCTTTTCAATAACTGATACCGTCCCACGCCCTCAGCATCTTCGGCAAGGGTCACGGGGAGTGCAAGGACGACAAGACGCCGGCGGGCTCCGTCAACTTGCTCGACGACACCTTGCTGGAGTCCCCGGGCGCGCCGCCCCCAGACAACATGTCTAAATCGTTGCCGCACACGTATGTTATCATTAATTTGCTTTGTATGAGGTGTACGGGACCAGTTCCATCTTGCTGTTACCCCTCACCACTCTTGCTGAATAACTGATCAGGTTATTGCGTCATAAACATAAACAGGCGTCATATTTATAACACACAAAGGCATTGAAAAGAGATTTTTTTATAGGCCAATTATTACCCTTAAAGATGGATGGTATATGGTAATCCTTACGTAATGATATTTATGGTGTTAGGAAAATTATCTCCCGAGCTAAATAAATAAGGCTGGCTGCCTCCTACAATTTCTATTACAATGTCGCTGAGTAATATCGCGGTTACTTTGTATTCAAGCACTTATTTTCAAAATGTACTTACTTTCAAAATGGTGATTACGTTTCGTGAGCCAATGGATATGTCAAATGAGTTACTTGACAATAATGTATTTCGTTGGATTACTAGTGAGCTGTCAAACTCTGTGGTTCTGGAGTGCGATTTCCAGAGCTGTGTGCGGAGGAAGACCGTTCTGAAGGAGGGCAGGAAGGTGACGCTGTCATCGTGGCAGCGTTACTGGCTGCAGCTCTCCGGCGAACTGCTGCTTTTTTACGCATCTAAAAGTTTTAAAGGGTTCGTTAAAATTAAAGTTAACTTTTAAATACTTCTTGTAAATCTTCCTAAGATTTCCACGATATATGTACTACTGTAACATTCACGCGCCTAATAATAATAGCGCTTAATAATTAAGAGGATTTTATATTTACTAACTATTTAAATCCATAAAATATTGTATTAAAATGAGAATAAAGGGAGGGAAATTTAAATATACTACACTCGGACGAAATGTGAGTTGAGATGATAAATACAACATTAGATTTATCGGCGACGATGAAACTGAACGAACTGAACGATGAAAACTGATTATGACGAAGATAGTTTTTATTCTGGCACTTCGCTTTTCCTGCAGGAGAACAGGTTAGAAGCAGTATGAAAATTCTGAACTATTAGACTATATTTTACCGTTTTAAGAAAGCAAACTATAAAAGGGTCACCTGATAAGTTATCATCGCCATCTATGTACTGTACAACACCACTGTCTCGTTGCCTGTCAGGAAGGATGTTATGGATTCTTTCGCCAGAGGAAGTCCTGCAGGTTCACGGGTAAAAGTTAATATGGAGGTAGATGGCGCTGTATACAATTCAGAATCGAATAAAAAGTATTGAAAGGTATAAATTATTCGTAATTAAAATAAGGATTTCGAGATAAGTGACTGCTCTACGTATTTTTGTGTTATATGTTCGCTAGATGGCGTTGTATAACCATAAAGTGAGATCTTATATGTGTATATATGTATAAATATCTCAGAAATATCCACACACGGTGATTAGACGACTCATACACATAGTTATATATATTTACAAATACATTCTTATGTAAATGTTTTTAATATATATTTTTAATATATATGCCTATTTATACTTTTTTCTATATTTTAAATATTTAATGATTTAATTGAATGATGTTAAGACATCAAAAATCATGCATATCAGCTATTATGACAGGCGGTCATTCGTCTAATAAATATTTGTGAACGTTTTCCATGTTTTGTGCTTTATTATCAAAAATGTTGACATCAAAAACACCTATATTTGGTTTTCTCGAGACCTTCACTTCGTCTGTAATGAGCAATTTAATATAACCCAAGTGTGCTATAATGTATTGTTGTTACCTAACAAAGACTGGTCCACCGCAAAATATGAATGGATTTGCGCTATGACAGACATTTTCTTCTCACTCTGCGGGCTGGTTCCGTTACATTTTCATTTGTACGTCAAGTAAGATAGCGTTTGATTTATATCAGACATATCGTGGGAAATCGCATTTAGAATCATTAACTGCTGCGCTCACAGTTCAACTCACGAAAATCTTCACCTAGTACAGTACAGAATGTAGAGGTTCTGTTCTCAGGAGCCATGTATGTATTAGTTATCAACTGGTGAAGTAACAAGATGGAGTGGAACATGTCCAAACTCATAGATGATGATATGTGTGTTGTAGATGTAATAGATGCGACTTTAGAAGCGAGCGCTGCAAGGTGGTCGCGCTGCACGACGGCTGGCGCGCGCTCATCAGCCGGGAAGACGCACCCGACTGCTTTCAGCTGATGGACCACCACGGCACCATATACAAGTTCAAGTGAGTCTCAACAATTACACCGCGGCTACGTTCGCTAGGTACAATATACATTACGTGTTTTTGTATTTCAGAACGGCTTCGGAGACGATGGCGCGACAGTGGGTGATGAAAATAAACGAGGTCACTGAGAATATGGTTAAACCTCTGCCGGCCAACCTTATGTCCTTCGAGTAGTTTCACCTCGAGGTCCTTTTGCCTTCATACTATCTACTATGGGCTATTAATTTAACTAGATCCGACTATACTATACGAATACTGTACGCTGATATTTAAATATTTATACGGACATTGTCATAGCGAGATTGAAGTGGTGCGGCTCGATGTACCTCGGCTACGATACCAAATAAATTTTTGAGATACAAACTTGACAAGTATGGTTAAACATTATTTTTGAATTGTAGCCGAGGTATAGACACATTGACAGATGACACATGACATAACTTCTTTTTAACAGATGTATTATAAATTTCTTCACACCTCAGGTACGGCGACGTATCCTATGTATCTACGGTGACGTAATACGAGCAAATCTCCACAAATATCCTAATATGTTAAGATATTATAAATTTAGAATAAATGTGCGTTATGCTGAAGGTCCGTTTGCTGAATTCTCAAGTCGGGTAACAACTTCGTCATAATTGCAGAGTAAATTCGTATCTTTTGAATTAAGTAATGGCCTGTGATTAATTTGGCGCGAAATATCTTATTACCAAGTAGGCCCACCTTAATACTCCACCTCGCATATTTCTATTATATTATTAAAGGTATTTTCTAGCATTTCATAGCGAAATATAGATTTTATTGTGATGCGAGATCCTCATTCTAATGACAGAACACTAACTTGAAATTGCAAATAAGATATTTGGCGCCTAAACCCGTGCGATGTGATGTTATTTTTATTGATTGTTATATCGTAGTTATGATAGCATGGGGCGAGAAATCAATGGATGAACGTGTTTCCCAGAGCTTTACCGTGACATTTTTAATACTCTATTATAGACCAGCATTAAACTTTTTTATGCCTTTAGGTTAATATTAAAAGGGTATTTTACATATCCTTGACATATTCTTTATATTAAAATTTAAAATAATATATAATTATGCGTTCTGAGGAATACATTTTATTTTGATTAACCGTTTGGGAAAACCTGGCACATTTTTTTAGTTCGTACTATATGTACGTACAGATTACGTACGTATGGATTATTCTGAAACGAACAAATTAGCACATTTACCGTGTAACACACTGCAGTGTTAGTTGGTTAATATTTTGACGGGAATACTCGACAGACGAGGCACACGACTGTATGATAATATAATCCATACGCATAGCCACGCCTACCATTGCAACTGGCTTCAGTTGCATATATATGTATGTACTTCGGTATCACTTTTATAAATTTAATTATCAATGTAATATTGATATAGTATATTTTTAGGTGTTGTGTAACGGTATGTTACTAGAAGGAATAAAACGCGGTAAGGAGATACATAGTGATATTATTTATAGTCGGAACAGTAAATATATAGTACGTGCGCTGTTAATGACGTCATTGCCATCTTGTAGGAATTTAGTAGCACGTAGCCATTCTTATTGAACTTTATTGTAATAATATGACGATATCGAGTTATAATAAAATCGATTTAATTATTTTTATAATATTTGGTGTAATCGTGTGTTTTGTTCCATTGGTTTAACGCTCCTCGCTTTATACACAGATTTTATTGTGAACTACTGACAACAAACACGGATGTAGGTTGTTGTAAAAGCAGTTGGATGATTGACCATACTGAACATTAATATATATATATATCCAAAAATATGTGATAAAAATATATATAATATATATATATATATATATATATACATCACATATTTCTGGAGAAAAAATCTGAACATGACGTCACATCAACGGAAAAAGAAGGTCAATATGCTTTGGCATCACACGCAGATAAACGCGATGACGTTTTTAAATATCCTTAATACTACATTATACAACAGATAACATCATATGATGGAGTTTTCATCGTGAGAGTAAAAGCACAACTCGTAATGACGTTTAAAATTAAATTATATGAAAAAAATTAATGAATACTTTGAAGTTTCTTAACAACAAAATACTCGAGTCTCATTACGTTACATCTGCTTTTATTACAAATATAGAATTTTTCATAAATAAATTTCGTCAAACCTTCGGGATACGTATTAGTCTTGTCCGCGGCGAATTCGAATATAAATATACATTAGCTTATTATTTAATAGCTTATTCTTGTCATAGTCGTAATATAGTCTCGATCTTATTAACGCACATGTAAAATACACACTGTCTCGAATATACAGAGTAATCTCATATATTAAGATAAATATTATAGCCTAGGATATATTTACGTACACGTGGTGAATGCGAGTATTAATAACATTATTTTGTAATCGTAAGTACATTTGGAGATTGTTCTTGGCTTTAAGTAAGAATTGTACACAGTAATGATGATAATCTTTTGTTGAAAATATACCTCATAAAAGTTTTGATTTTTCACAATACTCTAGGTTTTTTTTCACAATACAAAGTCACAAAATTTCCGCTCTCTTTTTGATAGTTTAAATAAATAGTACATTATGATACGAGGACGTTATGTAATGATCAATGCACACAAGCGTCATTCGGAGTTTTTCAACACACTTGCGAGACAAAAAATTGAGAAATTTTAACCTCGTTCATGTCAATATTTATGATAATTTTAGGTCTACATTTTTTTAGGATTTGAAAAGGTTGTCTCACATACAACATGGTCGTCTACATATATGTCAGTAGTTCACAATGAATTGTCATTACACTATACAGGGCGTAGTAAATACCATGGATCAAACCTGACCCAGGGGTGGCACACCTTAATATCTACCTAGTACGTAGTTTTTATCACCAGAAGATATTTAGGAATTTGTGTTTTTTTTTAAAGATCCTAATGCTTGCGAAAACTATAAAATACATCCCAGGTGTACACTTATATTTTTTGCCTTCTCATCATCGTTGTGAGCAATTGTCTTATAAAATTCAAAATAACCTAAGGTGTAATTTTATTTTTATTATGAAAAAATATGAACGCTAACGTATAACGTATAGTACAAAAAAATCATTTTTTTGCTTAACGCATCTTAAGTCCGGTATTCTAGTAAAAAATTCCCTAAAATAGTCGTGCCTCAGCATAGGCACGGGATTGGCGAATCTACCCTGGTTGAGGGATGGACCTACGTTGTCGGGCCACATTTGATCTATGCATAGATACGCATACACCCTGCATTACTATTATCGATTAAGTTACTATAAATTATAATTATAATAGTGTACGTTGTTCAAGTATCACGCGTTCGATCCACCGTCGCGCTGTAGGGCTATGTTTTGTGTTACTAATATTTTAAATTTTTTTGTATAATTTTTTCGTATACTTTTTATAAGAAAACTTGACTGATGACGTAACTAAGCAAATAAGCGTTTTGCATGTAATTATTATTGTAATGTTAGTGTGGTCGACTCAGACTAGTCCGTGTGGTCTAACGGAATACTCTTTTCATATGTAACGATGAGTCAATTCGATGTCATGTGCTCTATTATTATAAATTATACATTATGCTTTAATCATTATGATAAATGGTTGACGCGGTCGTATGTACACTTTGAAGTTTGCGGGCTTATATTAAATCTATTGAAGAATGTTTTGTATACGCATTCGAAACGTCCCGTGAGTTATATGGGGCGTTCAATAAGCGAGGAATGTCCTACGAACCTACATATGTGCAGTCACATTTTTGTATTAATATACCGATGTTTCAAACTTATCGTCGTCCAAGTAAAACAAATGAATGTATTATTTTATTAGATTGTGTTACAGAATATAATCAAAAATGATTTATTTTATTATATTTTTATTTTGATGATGGTTATGAATACATCTTATTTGTCTGTTATCATAAAACAATAATTACAATGAATTAGCACTTACCTCCCTAATATACGTATACTATACCTATTTATGTGTATTGGAATTACTTGTATACTGACGACAACTTTAGGGTTTAAAAAGTAATATGCGTGAATTTAAATGCATTTTTTTTTAATTTAAAAATAGCCGCTAGAAATAGAAATAGAATGTAAACATTACCGATCAAGCTATGTAATTATTGGCATAGACCAAGGTAATATAGCCAATACCTGCGGCTCATAAAAATGTATCGGACACAACGAACTATTTTATAACTAGAAATAAAGTGAATTGTTCTATGCAGAATTGAAGGAATAAAAGTTTGTTTGTTTTTGATAAATTAATTGGTTATAGTTAAGTACATATATATATTCGTATTTGGTTTCAAACTTTTTTATTAAATATATACTTTTTTATTAGAAACAAACCTCTACATCATATAATTGAAATATTTATGTTATGACGTATTAAAATGAGTTATTCCGAAATTGAATTATTGTCATTTATGAATTTCAATTTATAACTTTATATTATTTCAATATTATTACTATATTTTCTAACAAACATAAATCAAGTGTCGTCTTTGGAGTATACAATTATAATTATTAAATTTAGTTATCGTTACCACCCAAAATAAACTTGTTGTTAACTGTTAGCAGAACGTTTTAAAATTCCAACAGAAGACCCCTACATAACCAAATCTATTTTGGAATCTGATTATGACAGGTACTTGTAATATCAATTTAACTCGGTAATGCTTCTGGTATAGTAAAAAAACATTAAATCATTGGCACAACGAGGCTAATTATATAATTATTGTGTATGAATGTGCATTTGTTTATTGATCTATCAAGAGTTTAGTTTAAAACAACATTATTAACACTATAATCACAAATTAACTAATATTGTTTATTGATTAACTTAAATATCTAAATACCGTGATAATTGTAGTTTATTTATAACAATAGATCCGTCTGAGGTAGGATCGACGACTGCCATTACAGATATTACCTATTATTTAGTAATAAGTCGCTTGATATTCGACACAACTTTGTCTAAAAACTAATAACAATCTGTTGATTCTCCTATAAAATACAATATCCTATTAGTAACGTGTTAAAGTAATTACAAGAAAGTATATTATGTTGGTATCCGTATTACTAATGTATGTAATGTTATAGAGTTGACCGAAATAAAGACGAGAACAATTTGTATTACACACAATAATATAAAACAGGTGTTCGAACTACAATGTTACTTATCGTTTTCTAGGTGCCTTTGTATACCAGAACGTAAAAAATTATATAATAATGTGAACTGTATGTAATATATGTGCAATTCCTCCTATAAACCCTATGTGTGTATGGAATTCAAAATAAGATACTACCTTTGCCGTTTTATACCTTTTATAATTGTCCACCGTTTGTATTTGTACCTATTTATCTCGAGTGCTAATAAAATATTACGTTACTATTTTTGACCGGGCGGCAGATATGTTATTACTATCATTGGCACTACCAAATTGTTCCTTTAAAATTACCAATGTGTTAATACACTTTTACTATAGTGTGCACCAGGCGTGTGTATAAAAATATTAAATTGAAATTAATTTATATACTACTAGTATGTACTAGTGGTAATGTAGTATCCAGTTTTGCGGTAGTTTATTCCATGAAGTGTATCTCTATCTTTTACTTTGCATTTTTACATTTTTGTTAAATGAATAATTTTATTATGTATTTGCAACAGGTAGGTACGTCCTTATAATGTTATTGAGAGTTGCAAAGGCAGTATCTTGTTTGCAGAGATTGTATCTATAACGAGCACTTATTCTAAAGATTGAGGCGAGTTTTTAATTTTTTGGATAATGAACACAATCCAACATTTTATAAGTTTAGTTTTAGATCATAAAAAAAAAATATTTACTGTAGGCACCTTATGTAAAATTAAATTATTATATATTATTAAATTACAGTTTGTAAAGTTTCAAGTAACCTATTTGTAAAGAAAAAGAAACGAAGAATCTCATTTTGAGAAATCCTTACGAATTTAGATTTTTTTTATTAGTGTGATTGCAAGTATTATGTGAGTGGTGATTAAAAACTCGTCTTGAAGTCAAATGGAAATTTTATTGTCATACATCTGAGCATAGGTAACTTTAAATAGATTACTGCATGGGCGTACCGAGTTACTGACACGGTGGGGTGGAGCTGGGCGAGTTATTCTAAACCAAACCATTTTTGGTGGGCCGGTTCCCATGTTGGTTTCACTTCCACTACAATGTATTTTATGTAATTAGATGCCTGACCGCGCAGCATGACTTATTTAAGATATAATGCGTATTACTATGTAAAATAGATTTTTTTTGATAACTATAGGTACGTTATGTATCGCCTGTGCACCCCCGGTACGTCCATGGATTCTTGTAAGGTCCGTGTGTTCAGGATCGGCTTGGAGTATGTCAGTTGTACCACTAGAGCCTTCGCATGTTGCCTTGCGTATTGCATATTGGATGTCGTTGTATTAGTTCAATCATACAAATATTATTATACACTATGTAATTAAATTTCTCTTAAAACCTCTATATTAAAATGATGAGAATTAATAATGAGTTTCATTATCTTTTATTTCTTCTTAGTCCTGGCTTTGGCTGATTGATCGAGTGCACTGTTAATGGTTCTTATAAGCGTTCAGATTCAAGTCCGTGAATTTTATCACTGACTCGTCGATCAACCAAACCAAATCTGACAACCCTAATTTTAATAGTTCCGTAGTAGATACGGAATCCTTGCCGCTAGCGCCTATTTGCTTCTCCTTTTGTGCAGGCGTTTCTTATGGTGTATCGGCACTGAAGACATGTGCTAAGTGCTAAATATTTATATACTTTTGTATCATAATTTAATACTCTGTAGTTTCTTTAATTGAAACGGGCGGAAATTCAGTGGAAATCATTTATTTAGGCGACATTTAATATATTCAGGCACAGATATAATACCCGTTGATTTGTAACGAAAAAACTGAGCATTAGGTACTCACATAAAATTACATCCCATCAAAAACAGTATTCCCAATTTATATTCAAATTATGTAAATTGTGCATATTTTTACATTGTTTTTAATATTAATGCCGAGAATTATGCCCTTTTTACTTGTTTTAGTATACTAGATAGGATACTTTATTTTTTATCAAGTGCTTACAATTGCGCATGACATTCTGGATTTTATTCCATATTTCGGAGAACATGCCCAACTTTACTAATCTTAAAAAAATGTAGTGACAACAAATAAAGGTATGTATACGAATGAATTTACAAATACTTTTACTGAAATTTTACAAAGTCACCCTTTTCCTTTCCACAACCTATGAAAGTACAAACAAGACATTAGTTTTTGGATTTTGATTCGGCTGGACTTCTGGGGTTCACTTCTACTGATAGTTGGCGTACTACAGAAAACTATCTCGAAACCTCTACCAATCTAGCTAGAACAGACTTTCATAGCTAAAGCTAGAAATGAGACCGGATAGACTTGATTATTTCTTAACATAGCAGGTAGGCCAGAGTTGAGCCGATAGGTATTCAGGTTTTCGTTAAATATAGGTTTAAAATTAAACAGCACAAGCAAATAGGTATTAACACAATTGTTTAATACAAGAACTGCAGATGTACAATAATTGCTTATTCTATATACATAGTACGTAACATTTAACAACACAGAGTCAAGTGAGTCAACATACTGACAAATTTTTACTTTATGTCAACATGTAGGAACCTTTGAGGTTTGTGTAGCAGTGAAGTTGTTTTGTTCTTAACTAGGCCCGACGTAATATTTAAATGATTGCTAACGTGTCAACGTTGCATGTCTGTCCCGTTGGCACCCGGATTCTCAATGAAGGCTTCCCGCCGCTCGCTGGGACATCTGAAATACAAATATTGTATAAACACAACGTACTAATCAAAAGTATGTTTGACGTATGGCGCAAGTCGAAATGAAATATAAGTTAGAAAAACCCAGTAGTTTAACAGAATATGTGATTAATTGATAGATGGGCCGTTCATAAAATCAATGTGTCCGTATCATGTGAACATTTAATCGTAAAATATGGCAGACGTTACTTGTTTCGAGACACGCCAGCCAAATGTTAAATCAAATAACTTCGGCTAGATTCATCTCGATTTTCTATAGCGTACTTATTTCGGGCTTAGGATATATAAAACTATGCCTTGGAAGGTACGCAATAAATAAATATAGAAAGTACATTGTGTGTATACAACAAACGCTTACTGTAGTACAAGTATCTACATCCATTATACCTACTGTAAATTCAAAATTCATTTATTCATGTAGGTATTGGCAATACACTTATGAACGTTTAATAATTTTTTTTTGAATCTCCCTCTGTTTCGGAAAGGTGCTTTTTATTGAAGAGAATAAAACTCGTCAGTACTTTAAAACAATACAAAATTTTACCAAGTATAAAAATAGTAATGATATTGTATACAATATGTTAAGAACTACGCGGAGCCTGTTACGGCAGGAGCATTTATGTAAGTATAATTATTAAAGCTGTACATACATTAGGTACCTACTGCTGCTGGGTGTGCAAGGGTTCAGCATCTGACTGCGTACTGTGGCGGAGAACCACCTGCACTTGATTGCTTTCTGAATGAACTATGTTGATTTAAATCGTCATAAAATACTTATCAATAGCAATGTAATACAATAAGAGTTCCGGAATCCGAATCCCGATCAACTCTTGCAATCACCTGTATAACTAAACTAAAATTTTGATTACATTTTCTATACGTACCTGTTCCGAAGTTACGTGGAGTAATAGTAACTTGACCTTCTATCCCATATTGATACAACTTCTACGGAATACCGTTCCACGTGGTTGTACATGGTGCCTACAATTAATAAGTTACATCATTACGAGCAATCTATACAACATATCAAAACTTGCAAGTACACATTTATTAAAATGTAGATTAGCCGATTTGATCGCAATATTGCCATAACAAGAAGCGCGTCGTTATTTTCTATCGTGACTGTCCATGGAACTAATGTTAGATTTGGGAAAAGTATTGGAGAACTAACGATTAAATACTAAAATGCCTATTATTGTATGTAGAGACAGAAAATATCTAGTCTAAATAAATTACGACGATTATCAACGACTGTGCTCGATGATAATAAAACGGCATAAGAAACTTATAGAATATTTTAATGTCAAATCTAGTTCCAGAAACACTCTCCTGTAGCGCTTCAAATCGACACAAAGGATAGTCTTCATACGGGATAATTACACAATGAGTGATCGCAATAGAAATGTTTCAGATTTACATATGTACCAGTTATTAAAACTCATACACAGGTGTAATCCGATTTTTAATGTTGCGCACTTTTTTATAGTCGAAGCCAAATCGAGCTACGCCTACGAACTGGTACGCGGTTACATCAAAAGCCTGTAGCAAAATCTGTTTTTAATCCTATAAATACAATTTTTTTTTACATTCTATGAGTAATAATGCTTGTCTACAATTCCACCTGATGCACATACTAAATGCGTGCTAGTGTAAATAGTAACGCGTCGTTCTGGCTAACTACAAGATGTAAAATGCATTTAAAAATGTTACAAAATAAAGGTATGTAATCAGAGACATTAAAAAAGCGGTAAAATGTAAGTTGAGGTGATAATAATAAGGGGTACCTACATATGTTCAAACTCTGTCGTCAGATAGGTATACTGTGTAGTCCTCGACGATTATCTAGTTCACATTTTGTAGATATTCTTCTCTTTTATATTGTATTCATATTTCACTGTAAATAACGTTAGTTAAAATTATTTCATTCAGATAACTATATACTTTATAATAAATATGTATTACATAGTACATTGGTAATATCTCACTACAATTGTTTGGAGACACGCGCACCAAATGTTTAATATATCAAACATTGGCTCGATTTTTCCCGATTTTATGTAGCGTAAGTTTTAAGCCATAGCTTTTATCTATGATTCAATTCATTACGCAAAAAGCAATAAGGCTATAAGCTCAGAATACATAATATTTCAAATTCATGTAACATAAATACCCAAAAATATATCATTATTGATTACATACTTGCAAGTTCGAGAAGTTCCATCTATTTACTTTCGTTGTTTCGGGAATAATAGGTTTCTATGTCTCAAATATCGTGTTCTGATTAAGCAAATCTCTCTGCATGACATTGGCTAGTAGTACCTTAAGACAAAAAAATTTATTAAGCAGGTTCAAAAAGGAAATTGAACAAAAGTTTGGCGCTTTGCGCTGTAAAGATGTCTTGAAATATCTTATGCTAACGGAGAGCGACATCCGATGCACTTGATTATTTCAATTTTAATGTTGCGTATGCACATTAGACGTAACTATTCTTAAGTTACATCAGCGGGATATACGCAAAGTAATCCATAAAATAATAGATATACAATACATATAACATACATATGTACGTAGAATCCTCGAAGCCTCAACTGACGCTTTACGCTTAGCAATCTACCTATGTAGTTAGCACAGTTGAATTAAAATTACTTTCTCCGTTATCTTTACTTTATGTTTTCTTAAAGTTTAATTCAGGATAAAATTGTATTGTTGCTACCTTGAATCTAATTCTCATATTTCCAATACGGGCTTAGTGTGGCTTCATCAGTGAGCCGATGACCAGATCAATTATGTACTCATTTGGTGACGTATGTGCGGTTGCTTAAAGATTTATGCTTCACCATAACTTTCTGACTACCCTGGGATTGAACAAAGTCATTGTCCAAAAAGAGAACCATTGCTCTAAGGTTCCTCCTTGTAGCTAAACACCCTAGAATTTGTTTTTATTAGTCATTTTAATTTATACAATTTTAATAATGGCATAATGATTTAGATGCCGTACAATAAATTGAACAGATTCACTCACATCCATTCAAGTACAAATATTGAGAGACTTGTTACGATGAACAGGGTGCCCCTGAAAAGTGTACCAGCGTGGGCATGTAGATGGCAACATCAATAATGAAAAAAAATTTAGGACTAAAACAAACATCTCGGAAATTACAATAAATCACTAAGAGTAATTTCATTGTCCATTATCCACATATTCTCGCTGGGACTCGAAATACCGAAATGAGAGGTATAATTATTTGCTTCGTTCTTAATGTAGCGTACGAACGAACAGCCATAACGTATCTATATTGTGACTGTGAAACGGATACGCAATAGGCAATATAGAACTTAAAAATATTAAATACATTCGAAGATCTACCTTAATTTTGTAATGTAACAATTGTCTACTCACATGCTGGAATTGCTACATGGTTCACATTAGCTATGATTGCTATGTGAAGACTGGAGTCGGCGACATCTGGATTTTTCAGTTAAATAAACGTCACTGATACGTTTGTTTCATCTCTTCTATTTCTTTTTGTATAAACTCAATTTTGTCGGTTTCAGCTTGTCATCGTCTTCAATGTTTTTCTCGGAGGCCATTTTAAAATAAAGAGGAGTGGGTTTGAGTAGGGAAAATGGATAGTGTACAATTATATAATATTACGATAAGAATAATGATCTGTTTTCATACCACAACAATCACTTAGGGTAAATTAGTATTCTATCCGGTAAATTCTGGCTTAAAAATACGGTACTGTTAACATTTGTTTATACACCTTGTTCATATGAGCGCCATTTTCACGTGTGACTGATAGTTCGGGTTTGAAATTGTTATAATATAAATGGCATACACTAATTGGTAACATTTTTAAACTATAGCGAATGAAAATATTTTCTTGGCTTATTCGCTGACCCTGCTGGATCTCACATATAAACCACGAATTAACTCTAAAATTATTATTTATTTATTTAAAGAGAATTTGTGATATTTGCATTGTTATTAAATTATTTTGTAAAATGTTTAAAAATATTATGATTATTGTGGAAGTTCGTATAGAGGTAAATGTCCATTAACAAACAATTTGTAATAAAGTTAACTTAATTTAGTGTAAGCCCTTAGAATGATTTATGATTTTATTCTTAATTGTTGAAGCTTCGTAGGCCATTATTTAGGATTCCACATGTAAAAAATGGATTTTATCATTTGGCATGATTTGAAATGATCAAAATACAAATCGAAAAGGCTCATAGCAAATACCATCAAAGTATTACTGAGCAATGCTGCTGGATTTGACATATATAACATGGATTGTCATTTCGAATGATTTGAAATGATCAAATAACAAATCTAGAATGCTAGTAGCAAATACAATCGACATGCTGTTGGATTTCACATATATAACATGGATTGTCATTACGAATGATTTGAAATGATCAAATTACAAATTGAAAATGCTTATAGCAAATACGATCGACTTGCTACTGGATTTCACGTATACAACATAGATTGTCATTTCGAATGATTTGAAATGATCAAAATACAAACCGAAAATGCTCGTAGCAAATACAATCGACTTGCTGCTAGATTTCACGTATACAACATGGATTGTTATTTCAAATGATTCGAAATGATCAAAATACAAACAAAAAGGGTCATAGCAAATACCATCATCTTATTACTGAGCAATGCTGCTGAATTGAACATATAAAACATGTTTGGTCATTTCGAATGATTTGACATGATCAAAATACTAATCGAAAAGGCTCATAGCAAATACCATCAACTTATTACTGAGCAATGCTGCTGAATTTCACATACATAAGATGGATTGACATTTCGAATGATTTGAAATGATCAAAATACAAACCGAAAAGGCTCATAGCAAATAACATCGTCTTATTACTGAGCAATGCTGCTGAATTGAACATATAAAACATGTTTGGTCATTTCGAATGATTTGAAATTTTAAATACTAATCGAAAAGGCTCATAGCAAATACCATCAACTTATTACTGAGCAATGCTGCTGGATTTCACATACATAAGATGGATTGACCTTTCGAATGATTTGAAATGATCAAAATACAAACCGAAAAGGCTCATAGCAAATACCATCGTCTTATTACTGAGCAATGCTGCTGGTTTGCAC
Source organism: Asbolis capucinus (assembly GCA_018249125.1). NCBI lineage: Eukaryota > Metazoa > Arthropoda > Insecta > Lepidoptera > Hesperiidae > Asbolis > Asbolis capucinus. The sequence continues at coordinate 18,706 of DWJZ01002602.1, forward strand.
ATATAAAACATGGATCGTCATTTCGAATGATTTGAAATGATCAAAATACAAATCGAAAAGGCTTATAGCAAATACGTTCGACTTGCTACTGGATTCCACGTATACAACATGGATTGTCAATTCGAATGATTTGAAATGATTAAAATACTAATCGAAGAGGCTCATAGCAAATATGTTCGACTTGCTACTGGATTCCACGTATACAACATGGATTGTCCATTCGAATGATTTGAAATGATTAAATGATTAAAATACTAATCGAAAAGGCTCATAGCAAATACCATCAACTTATTACTGAGCAATGCTGCTGGATTTCACATACATAA
>DWJZ01002603.1:0-19031 GCA_018249125.1 Asbolis capucinus
TCCTGCTCATCACAGAAAAGTTTGACCTGGGTGGAAATCGAACCCACGACCTTCGGTGTAGCAGTCAGGTTCACTAAACATTCGTCCAACCGGCCTCTCGATAATTATATATATGTATGTTCGAATAGTTTCGTAACGATCTATGTTGTAAATATCTAGACAATCTTGATTTTGAAAAGAGAATATCAATGTAACATCCTAACCTTTAGCTAAAGACATTGCTCCGAATCAATTTATCAAGAATTGAATCAATGACATTTTGTAATAACAAACATTAACATAATATGACATGCAAATAGCTTTAGGATACAAATTTAATTTTTGTTTATATTTTAAAGTTTCAATTTTTTTGTAAACATATATTAAATATAGAATATTTTTGTGCCATCTTGTGACGTTATGCCCAATGTCGTACTCAAATATATTTCTTCCTTTTTTATAACATTGGACAATTCACACACGGCGATCTGACCCCAAATTAAGCGTTAGCTTGTACTATACATGTATATAAAATACATATAACAAAAATTAAATTTGCATCCTAAAGCTAACGACGCGAGGAAGAGTAGGACGAGATATGTATATATGTATGTACATATACATGCTAGCTGTGCCACCCAATTTCACCTACGTTAATTTGAAAAATCACCGAAACAAGAACATTTTCCCCGTTTTCATAACATTTATTATGATTTATTATTTATTATTATCTTATTGATACTATAGCCTTCCTCTTTAAATGGACTATCCAACTCAAAAATAATCCTTTAAACTAGTAGTTCCTATGATTTGTGCGTTGCGTGCGTTATGTTTGTTTGAACAAACCAACCAACCAAACACGGATTGGAGGACTTCACGCACCTTCGACAACTTTATGAGTATTGTAGTGTGGAGTATTTGTAATAAGGTATATTGGCAGTGTGTGTATTAGGCTAAGCATTAATTAGACAGTAATAAACAATATCTTCAACAGATCAGATACGTTACATTACTCACTCGAACTGGCCAACTCAGGTAGCTTTTGTACAGATTTCCTCTCAATGTTTTCCGTCACCGAAGCAAGAGATAATTAACTTAGATCCCGACAGAGATGAGTCCAGAATTCATGAGACACTTTCAAAGCAATGTTAAATCTGTTCTCACTGCTGTTGTTGGTAATTCAATACGTAACCCACCAAGAAATAATAATAAATATTTCAGCACAACTCACACACGACCTCCTGACCCCAGCAATAGCTTGTGCTATGATGATCATAACAGATAGACATACATAAATAAATATAGATATTTTTATTATGTACATGGCTGTAAAACATTCACAGAAATGTTTGTTCTGGCTGGTAATCGAACCCACGAACTCCGGCCAACTTGTTAGGTTTTTTCAAATATGATAAGTTAATACTTGACTACGATCCCATCTGGTGATAAGTGGCGATGTAGTCTTAGATGGTAAAGCGCATTAACTTAGAAGAAGTCTATTCACACTTGTCTAACCACTAGACGAACAAACTAATATCATATCTTTAAAACTATGATCATAGTACGACTGTGTAATCTATGACTACTACACTATATTACTTAATACGGGTTAGTAAACTCAGAGTAAGGAAGCGGTTGCAGCCTCATTACGTATTACGAAGCAATATTTACTATTCCGCAGTCATTTGGTTACAGTCATCAATTGTAATATGACGAGTCATTTAACGAATATTACGAATTGACCATGTCATATTTTGTACTAACTTTTTCTCGGACCATGTCGGATACTCGTCGTCAGCCAGCCAGTCTAGAGTAGTATGCTCTTGGCCTTCTCAGTTACGAAAAAGAATCCATACTCAATAGAAGCCCGTCCGTGGCTCGAGGCTCAGCAAAGATGTAAGGGATAAAAACACGACAAATGCCGTCTCTCTCATCTCCTCTTTCTTCAGTCACCCTTCTTCCCAATTTTCTTTTGTCACACCCCAGTCTGGTGTTGCTGGTGTCTGTGGAAGGCGATGATCACTTACCATCACGTGACCAATCTGCTGATTTATCTGCTATTTTAAGTTGTACCGTTGTACCAGTGGCATCGCTAATACGTCATTGGATGAAAGGGAAGCAGTGGAATCCCTTATGAACAATTTTACTCACAGGATTCAGTAAAAGAAGTCTTAAAAGTTACATTTCTTAAAAGTTAAACTTCATAAAAATATTCGATTCCGAATGACTAGCTCAAAGTTTTGAAATAATAAAAAGTTTCTGAAGCTTGTTCTTCAAGATAGATTACTCATTCATTACCAGTAATGCCATCTTGCCTTTTAAACTATTCAAAATTATGAAATAAAAAAAATACTTTTGTTGTATAAGGTTGATCACGGACAAAAGTGTCTGATTTAATGGTGTATAGCGTATCTACAGTATTTAATATTGGGCAATCTTCGCATCATAACTTCATAACATTACGATAATTCTTGAATCATCGACCATTCTAAGTCTTGTGAAAATAACTTGGCCTGTCTTACAAATCTTCATTAACTTTGAATGCATCTTATTTCTCTGTTTAAGCTTCATAAACACCTTACTCATCACCTTCAAAACAGTTGCTGCACTGTTTCTCAACTGCCATATCAGATTGTGTGATGCACCAGTTACTCTTCATAGCGATCTTAGGAAATACAAATATTATGCAACCCAACGGTGAGATATCTTGAAGGAAAAACGAATGTGTATGTAGGTACAAGTATCTTAACATATCTATAATGTGTAATAGATATATGTGATGTGAATTGAGGTGATCGTATATTATTTATTGCAAGAGATGAAACTACGTAATAGGAACTTAGAGTTATTTGTGTCGAGTGATTTTAATCAAAAATTGTTAGACATGGATTGTTTAGATTAAAAAATTAAATCGTTTATTTGGAAAATATTTTTAAATGGTGGCCATCTTTTTAGTTGATTAAAATGTTTATATGTATATTTAAGATGTGAATAATAACGGTCTACCAAGTATAAGAGAAATTGTGAGAAAAATGAAATAATTGATAATTACTAAATACACATGCAAATTATTTATTATAAATTTGTATTACTCAGTACAGTTACAGTTATTTAAAAAGTATTTCAAACTGTAGACTTTTGAATTAGAATGATTTAATTTTGAATTACATTAACCTTTCTTGCATGACAGACGTATAATGTTGAGGTGACTACATAACACATTTTTTCTTATTCATTTGAGGGGAAAATTTCCTACACCTATTAAATCGAACATATGCATAGTAATGTCCACTTTCTGATGTTCCACTTACGTTATTACTCTTCAATCATCTTAATAACGTCTACATTTTGCTTCAACTATCACAATATTACGAAATTCACAAAGCAGTGTATTCGTTTTCTGTTCATTTTATAAACACATTGTCATCATTGCATTAACTATGACTATTCATAAGGATCAGAGAAATTTAAAATCGCCAAAACGTTTACAACACATTTATTTATCAGCCTCAACATATTACGATCGTAAATAATATTCATTTACAATTACGTGTACAATAAAACAAAGCATACAAAAGATAAACAAAACAGATCATTCATTATCTACAGGACTGGCCGTACGCTCACCTCTATTCGGCCAGAACACGATCAAACTCCACATCATTTGCGAATGCAAAAACACATCACAACCATACAATGTGAGCGGACGGCGCCGTGATTGTAACAAATTTTGTAAATTATATACACTACGAATACTAAATGATCACATTTCAAACTAAGACTATAAGGTACTGTGTGAGACCTGACAGCAACCGATCAATGCCAGCCGTGGTGGTGATGTTCTTCCACTTCCTTCTTAAAGTAGATGGGTACGTGCACCTTGACAGGGTAAGGCACTTCCTTCAGGAGAGGAACTGGCACATCTTTGTACACTGGGTAAGGCTTGTCGATGGGAACCTTAACTTCAAAAGGCACCTTCTTTTCAACGGTGTAAGGGATCTTCTTGTACACGTCATAGGGTTTAGGTACGGGCACCTTGATGTGAACGGGGTATGGTTTCTCAACCTCGACCTTGTAGGGTTTGTCGACCGGGACCTTGACTTCATAGGGTACGGGCTTGTGTACGGTTACTGGGTAAGGCTTCTCTACGGGCACTGGGTAAGGCTTGGGTACATACACGTGGTATGGCTTGTCAACTGGGACCTTGACTTCATAAGGCACCTTCTTTACGACTTCGTATGGTTGGGGTACCTTGACTTCGTATTTGACGGGAACTGGGACCTTCTTCTCGACGGTGTAGTGTTGAGGTACGGGGACCTTTACTTCATAAGGCACCTTCTTTTCGACGGTGTAAGGGGTTGGCACTTTAACTTTCACTTCGAAAGGCTTGTCGACGGGAACCTTGACTTCATAGGGTACCTTCTTCTCAACGGTGTAAGGCTCGGGCACATAGACGGGGTATTTGACGTACTCCTTGACAGTGACTGGTACTTTCTTCTCCACAGTGTAAGGCTGGGGTACGGGGACCTTAACTTCATAGGGCACTTTCTTTTCGACGGTGTAAGGAACATGCTTCTCAACTGTGTACGGGACTGGTACCTTTTTAATAACCTCAATTGTCTTGACGTGGTGATGATGTTCAACGGGTTTCCAAGAATCGTGAGAGCTACCGAATTCGCTGCCACCTCCATAGCCGTAACCTTCATGGCCTCCGCCGCCACCACCAAGGCTAAGACCCTCGTGACCTCCGAAGCTTTGGCCTCCATAGCTGTGGCCTCCTTCACCACCGCCGTACCCGCCTCCGTAGCTGCTTATTTCGTGACCACCATCACCACCGAAGTCCTGGCCTCCGTAAGAGCCGGTATCATAAATTCCTCTCTTCTCTTGTTTCTTTTCTTCGGCTGCCGCTTCTTTAGGTGCACCTTTCTCCTCACTGGCAAAGGCCACCACGGCCAAGGACGCCACTAAAACAACCTGTGAACAAACAAATAATTTTATTTGTATTTTATTTTAATCCATAGTTTAATTCCCATTTCGTTTTGTTGTTATTTTCAACTGTAAGAAAAGTAGAATTAAAAAGATAAAGCATAATAATTTCTCTTTGACAACAGATACACATGAGAGTATGTTATCACCATCAAATATGCACATCACACTAGACTGATGCGTTATCAGAAAAAAAGAACAGACTCTCAAGCCCCCAACCGTAACATGACTGAAATAGAAAGTTTAATAATGTTATTTAATACAATGATATCGTGCCTAAAATCTTACATATTATGCAAGTGCTCAAAAAGCGAAAGTAAAATAAAAATGCGAAAACAAAGTATGTACAATAGATAGTAACGTAAAACGTATGGTGTTATAATTAGAAACGTTAATTTATAGATTAAATTAACACTTTCTACTATTTAATCGATGTATTTACGAGCCCGTATCTCCATTGTTTCATCGAATAAGTGTTTGTGAACCACTTGTGTACAAAATTATTTGTACAGTTGCCACTTTCTTATTCGTTTTTTTGTACGTACGAAGTAATTTCTTATACATAACTAAGTGAGCCATATCGTAGACATATAGCCATATAGACAGTTTGTGACGTACGTTACGAAAGAGTTCAACAACGGACGCGGTCGGCAGGAGGTTGAGTGACCCTAACGGTAAGAATTTAATGAGTGCTTCCGTGATTCACAGGGCACATAAGCTGACGGCTCCGCTTGCTATCGTCAGATAGCAAACTTTAAGCCAAGTCAGTCGAGTGACTCAAAAATCTTCCGACACTGAGCCACTAGCTCCTAAACCAATCGACACTGGAGTCGTTGTGTGATCTAGGTCTCTTCAATATGACGAGAGATCGTGCTCAGTAGTAAGCCATTAATGAGTTAAAACCAAAGTCAAGCTAAGTCTGTTTACTTAGTATTACTTAGTATTAGTATTACTTGTACAAATTTCAAATACAGATGTATTATCTAGTAAATTAGTTTATTGTTAAATGCAATAGATTATTTTTAATGTGTTGTCTAACCAAGCTGTGATAAATCTTAAAATAATTTCATTTCAATCTTTGTTGTCGTAATCTTTTAGTATTAACGATCTGTTAACACTTTCAACAATAATGTTAAATTTATTTCACTTATATTTATATTATTTAACACGCAATAACTTTTTTAATTAGCGTGATTGTCATAACAGATATTTATGTAGCAAAATGAAATTGAAACAAATGCTATACATTGGAATTAAAGAAATCTTTTAACACATTTGTTAAGCCATAGTTGTATGAAAAGAAAATTCTGTTCTATTAATATAACTATCTTTCATCATCTCAACTCATCACAGCCCACTATTGAGCACGGGTCTCTTCGCTGAATGAGAAGGTTAAGGCCATAGTCCTCCATGCGGGCCAAGTGCGGATTGGCAGACTTCACACAACTTTGAGTTCTGCAAACTCCACGGCATGCAGGTTTCCTCACGATGTTTTCATTGACCGTTATAGCAAGTGATATTTAAATGCTTAAAACGCACATAACTCCGAAAAGTCAGAAGTGCGCGCCCTGGGATTTGAACCCGGACCCCCGAGGAGGCCGAATTCTTAACCACTAGGCTATCACTGCTATAACTACTGTACGTACGTATGTTTGCTCTGCAAGAATTCGATCTGGATTAATTTCTATACAAACGTGTCGATTTTGTATAGAAAAAGTTCCAGGTCGAATTTGCACCAAAAAATTTAATAGTTATTCTATTTTTCCATAAAAAACTGTTTTATTCAAACCTAAAAATTCATTCAAACCTAATAATTTTATTCACCTCGCTTCGGTACACCAAATAATTTATATGAAACTGCAAAAATTTCTCATTTACCTACTATATTTTTGTACTGTTGACTGCACTTAGCTGTTAGTGCCATAATTAACGCGTTAAAGCACACGTGCAGCTAACATAAACGTAAAATCGATATACATAAACTTTTACCATCGTACAGTAAATTGCTTTGCGTCATTAAAAAACCAGTTCACCTGATTTCAACATCTCGAGCAGATAAATCCTAATTACTTCGTTAAACCTCAAAGCCTATTACAAGTTTTAATTATTTTTTTATGATAAAGTTTTTTTTAAACTTTACATACACGTGTAATGGACATACGAAATAACTCGCGCTTTACCCTGGTGATTCATGTTTAAACAGCTTAAAAGAGTTAATTGTCACAGGATGTGCACAGCTCTAAAACATATAACAAATAAGACCACTGACCCGAGAATAAAAATCTATCTTTCACGTAATGCCTGCCCAAATCAAGCATCGTATTGGGATTTTTTTACGTTCGTTATTATTCATCACAATCTTCTGAGATGTATATTTTATTTATAACAAGAGATGTTGAGTTCATCTGACTCCTTTTTAAAAAAAAACTATATATTATATGAAGCAATATATATTTAATGAAATATATATATTTTTACTTAATATATATATCGACAAGTGAATTTTTATATCTGGTCTAATTTTGTTTTATTTCTTGCCATATCATTAATGTCAAATGAATTACCCATAACATTTCCTATTCTCCTGTAATTACAGGGGATATTTTATTGAATGTTACTATAGAAAAGTTCATAGATAAATGAAAAACAATACAAAACATCATAAAATGTTAAATAGTTAATTATGACACAAGTGTGCTAAGTTGGTCATTTCATACGAGGCGATATTATCTGCGTGAGCTGTAGACGAACGCGACAAGAATGCCGAGTAAATAATGATCAATGCACACGCGTGTCATGGTGCAACTGGCCTAAGAACGATTAAGTAACGCCATCTTTACGAGCTAATAAAGTCTTAAATAATGTTCGTTTATCGTTCTGTATACCTAGTCGCGGCAAATTAAAAAAAAACTATAAAGAATTGCTTCTTATCCTTATTATATCCTTTTTACATTCTTTTCCTCGCTCTTTTACGCTCTTCCTTTTTATTCTACTTGGATTTTACACAACGCTCCAATTAGATAGGTAATATTTTTTTCTTTGGAAAACAATATGACATATAACAATAAAACTTGGTGATTGCTTCAGATCACGCTATTGTGTTTGAAACAGTTTAATTAACCCAGATAATAAACCATGTGCATATAACGACACTACCGCTTTTGGTAACATATAGTTTTTTGTAATAAAAAAAATTACTATAGACAATCACACAATCGAGAGAGGCAGGCACAAAACTAACACAAATGGCCAAAAGCCAAACATACATATGATGCGTCACATGCCTGCCTCGGCTGGCTAAGGGCGTAATTAATTTGTGATTTATCTTGAGCATTCAGCTTTATTGAAATGTCTAGTTATCGTTTTCCATTCGGAGTTATAATCTGTTTATTGAGAACAGATTATGAAAGATTTTAAATGTTATGGATTAACCTATTTTTCTTGCAACATCAGACTTTTAATTGCAGAAAGCAACAATTTTATTTTGAAATACCTATAAGGAATGGAAAATAAGGTACGTATAGATAAAAAAAAATAATAATGGATAAAAAGAAAAAAAAATGGATAAAATAAGTTAAAACTTAAAAATAATAGACTTTAATATAAAGTTTATACCAATATTTTTTTCTTAAAAGAATCCCTGAATAGTATAACATCACTTCTATCCTAAAAATCAAAATGGTGTCCTAAGGAATACACTGGCCAATCCCGAAAGTACCACATAATTCTTATCTCAACTCTAAACTGAAGCAACATGCAACATCTCAGCTCTGTGTAAAAGGAGTGTTTCTAATTGAGCTTCCAAGCTAAACAAACTAACAAACATACATTAAACTAAAGGTTGTAAAAAACGGCGTACACATTACAATTACTAACATCACTGACATCCCGCGGCAGTGAAAGTGTATCAAGATCCGCGTCTAGTCTCGTCACTTGTCACTCCTCACGCCTCACTCCTCACGCCTCACTCCTCACTCCTCACTCAGGAAATCCATCAGCGGCTACTGACATTGCTCGTGCTTCCGGACACGAGAGAGTTGTTTACATTCGTGTCATTTACCTTATTTTTTATTACTAACACGTGTTACAATTTACTGTGTTGCAATGTTATTTATGACGGAATACCTGCATCAAACAAGTGTCTATGTGATTAGAGATATATATCTTCAAAGTTCCGTACTGCCGTGTTATAATTAGATCAGGAAAAACAGCTTTCTTATCCAAATATTTGCAACGTCACACAGTTAAAGTTACCACTATCTAATTTAATTGTTAACTTACCAGACTTTTATTGAATATCTATATCAAGCTTTCACTTTGCCTAGATACGACTTAGTCGTAGATGTTACTTTGTCGGTCATTAATAAATTAAATAACATTTTGTTAACATCACTAGATTGCGATTTGCTTTATTGATCCCTAAATTAGATTTATCTTTGTCATCACTAATTTGAAATTAACTTTGTCCACAATTACTAGTTAAAAGTTATTTAAGTATAATATTGAGCAGTATCTTAGATTAAACTTTGTCATCAACATTAGATTAAACTTTGTCATTAAAAACGATCAAACAGAAACACGGAACAAAGTATGAGCTAATTCTACATAATTTCAAAACTAGGCTAAGATCATTATTCAATTACGTATTTATTACAGCTACATAGTAATTAATAAGCCATTAATCTAGCCAGCGGTGCTCAAAGTTTATTACATTAAGTGATCGGTGATTAAGTTCCGAACGCATTCCTATTACCTCATGATTCTTTATGCAATCTACGTTTACATCAATCATGAACAATATATGTTTACTATTCTATAATTAGCTGCTGTGTCTGAAAGATAATCTATATTAATAGACGAATCAAAAAAATTGTAACCGTTTTTATAAATATTACGGAGGATTATTAATGGCACGGGTAAAGTTAATATAAAAAGGAGTGCTGATATCCATATTTTGAAAAATACATTACACTGGAAATACATTAAATAATTAATTGGCATTACACACACTATCATGTATTTAAAACTCAATGACATTTGGCAACCACAGTCTATGACAAATTACTTTTTCTACGGTTGAACTTCAACCGCAGACAGGTGTCTAGTTAACTTTAACAAGCAAACCTTATATTAGGTATTGAATTACACCGCTAACACAATGCTGAAAGCACTAATAGACCAGAGATTTCAAATCTGTGCAATTCAACCGAGTTGGAAAAGTATTTGGGATTATTTGGACCCAAAATACTGTTCTTAGTCCTAACCTGGAAAGTTATAAGGCTTTTAAAAAAAAATTTGATTTTTTATATTTACGTATTGTATTACTCATATTATTACTTTTCCAAAAAGCTCCTCTGACTAGCTACCACCCCCTTGAGTCAGCAGCCAAAAAAATTGACATATTGCGACTGGCTTACAAACCAGTTCTTCTGTTTAAGCCAACGTTCAAGAATCTATCTAGCTCATCTGCTCATCCATTGACTATGTCCACAAAATACCTGACTCAAGAAGTTATATAGATAACAAAGTCGCAAAGAATATAATGTTTCTAATACATGCGATAAAATGACCATAATTTTCTTTTGACTATAGACTTGGCTTCAGACCATTGACGACCCACAAGCACTGGTCTCTCCACGAGGAGATCAAAGGAGAACAACAAGAAGGATTAAAGGGCTATAAACACTTCGACTATAGACAATAGGCAAAAGTATTCATACACATACATACATACATAACATAAACACAATTATATATTATGTATCCATAGCAGTAGGATACAACAAAAATATTGTATAATAAAACAAAAATGTCGAACACAATAAAATCATTACCTATCTTGTATCTTTAATTCTAGATTTCTAATGCCCGTTTTCAATAACCAATGTAATGTTCCGTTAAGTTATGTAAAGTTAAAACTATCGCAATAATAGTACACTTATTGAGGACGGCCGTAATAGTGTTAGAGTGTATGAAAGCTCAACAAACTTTACTCTTATTTTATTCGTAAGTATCTACTCTAAATATACAAGAGATTATTATATTTTGACACAATATTAAACTGGTTCAAATGAATGAAATTTGAAATACAATTTTTATACAATGCCCGTGTGGTTACTAAAAATTCAGGATTTTGGTTATGTCGAAAATGGTCTAAACTTCTTCGAGAAAATATGGTACGACCTAGCCGCTTTTACGCTGGACTTGGCGGGGGCACTGCTATATGTAATGGATTGTAAGAAACCTAATTTCACCCACTTCTAATTGTATCTGTATGAAAGTTGGTATTTGTGTGGTACCACCGAGCTGATGGTAGTAATCTATCCCAGCTTTCAAAGTGGATCGGGAACACTTGGATCATCATTAGATTTGTCTTAAAAAGTAACTCAACGAAAACGTAATTCTTAGTTTTTTTAATTATTATTAATTTATGGACTGATTTTAATAAAAAAAATATGCTCACATTGGCATGCTCAAAGGCACAGACAAACTAGTATATTCTAAACACTTTTTGATTTTCCTTACTAAAAACTCACAGTAACAGTTTCTAAAAATTATCTTTCAGCACCGACAGCGATCAGTTAACGATTGATAGTAATATCCAGTTATGATCCATTTCTAAAAAATCACACCGATACGATTACGAATTACGAGCAAAATTGTAAGCTAAGGGATTTTTGGGTCAAGAAATTTTCATTTATTTTTGAAGATTTACAAAGACTGCTTATTGGGTAACCCTTCCTATAAAAAGCAATAGTTAGTCATTATAAATAATACATAACCAGATAGTTATTTTGTCGTCATGGATTTTAGTAAATATGTTATAAATATAACATATTATAAACTTGTACTACGAGTATACTGATCAGACAATTGATAGGCATACATTGATAATACAAACATTTAAACAAGATATTTTTATTGCACCCAAACACAGAACAAAAATCCTGCTCATAACAGAAAAGTTTATTCCTGGTGTGGATCGAACCGGTGCCCTCCGGCTTGTCAGGTGTACTAACCACTAGACCAAGAGGCCAGTCAAAATTTCTAAACTATTAAGTCTAAATAAGCATTATTTACATGCACGGAATCGTTCCTATACACCAGATGCCGGTCACTCGGAAAGTGAAAAGAAAATTGCTTTGCCGTGCTTCGTATAGGAAATTAGTTAAATGTTTATTATTGAGGAAACTACGTTTAACTGAACATTATTGTTACGTGAACTGCTTGTTAAGTTTAACCGTGAGAACCTCTTATTTTATAAGTTTTAGAAATGCACGAAAATAATAATTATTATTTAGCTCCAATGTCTTGATGAGATTTATGTAAAGCAGTTGAATAATTTTAATGGGAAAATATTAATAACAATTTTGTTTTTAAAAAGACAATAAGGATATAAATATAAAATGTATGAAGATATTTTTTTACTTTTTTTTATAATGTAACGTTTCACTTAAAAATATTTTTACTTATATATAATCATTACTCTTTTTTCAACTATAAATTATAAATATTTCATAATAACACTTTTAAATATACAAATAGTTAAAATTAAAAAAATATTTTTTTATTCGAATTTAAAAAAAAAATTGAGATGAAATTGAGAGAAAAAACTATTTTTTGCACTGTCCACACTTCACATTCAACTTACCAAGTACTTCATGTTGCTGCGTGTCTTCGCTCTACACCGAAGACCGGTTGTGCTCTGTCCCAGCTCTCTAACATCATATATACTGGCCCTCCCACTTTTTGAACGGTACAGTCAAAGAAGGGTGAACGCCTGGGCTCGATAATTCTATGTGTTAATTGTATATTATTTCAATTGTACGTATAAGTTTTAAAACTGGATCAATTTGAGCCAACCTTCACCATGGCGCTTCATTTTTTTTTTATTTGAATTAGGTTTTCTGAGCAGATGCGTTCGAAATTCGAATTACGTTTTGTTACAAGATTACTTGAGATAAAGTGAACATTTTTTTTTCTTGTGACTTTAAATAATTGTATCATAATATAAAAGTTACCTAAATAAATATATCATAGTATTTATTATTCTAAACTTAAATTTCGAAAAGTCAATTTTAAATAACTTATCCTGTATTACGTGCATGAATTACTTTATATATTTTTTTATACAGGCCTACTTTATGACGTCTCGATTTATAGATAGAGTCACTAGTCTGGGCCACTAGGCCGTTTAACTTGACAGTCCGTGACTATAACCAATGTCATGGTATTTTGTTTTTTATTGAATGGTATCATCTCACCACATTTCACACCACATATGCCATATCACCAACGACCATTGATTCCCAACTCAACATTTGCTTGTGAACAAACAACTGATATATTTATATTTGATAAATATATATCTCATTTCATTGGACTGGAATTAGCTACCCGCGCCAGTGTTCCCGTTCGATTACTATGTAAATATCTTCAAGTCAAAAGTGATTAGGCTTTTGGAAAATTACCGTGCTTTACCACCTACACCACATGGCTGCTTACCATCCTGCAAGATTGTGGTCAAATACAAAATATTTGCATATAAAATATACCCCATAACTGCCCCAAATCTGTGCTCGGGTCTCCACTCAACATGTGAAGGATACTCAACTGATAATCAATTTCTGATCGCACATAACTTTAAAAATTAGAAGTGCTCGGCGCAGGATTTGAACCCAGGACTTCTCGTTTGTGAAACCAACATTCAAACCACTAAGCTATGCAAACTCTTGCAAATTTTGAATTTCAGAGCTTCGGAGTTTTCGAATTCTACGTAATCAATTAAAAATTTGTTATTATGTTTTTAAAGCGCTAATAACTTTGTGGTTTGTGCCGATAGCAAGTGATCAGCCGAGAGAAGCAACAACGGGCCCGAACAAACATTAAAATATTTTTAATGTCGAACAACCAAACAAACAAATATCAATAATAAATTGCCTTATGGTCTAGTGGTTGTGACTTGCAAACTTGGTAGTTCGATTTCCAGCCAAAGAAAGTGAAGATAAATATTTGTTCTTGGGACCTATGTATGTATCGTTTGTATTGACCATGCCATACCCAACACAGAGTATCAAAGTGCGTGGGTGCGTGTAAACTTGAATTATTAAATTATAATTGTATTATGCAGCAATTCAATAATTTGCAATAATTTATGGATACATAATAAATTCAATGTCATGATTAAAATATCATCTTTATTATTATCCATATCTATACTAATTATAAAACTGTGACAGGGTAAATTCTGTACATTAAATATATTTTTTTTATTTTAATGCAGGAAGGCTGTATTATCGATATAGAGACGAAAACATTTTTTTTTGAATTATTGTCTTTGACGGCTGTAACCTATGACCTATGCAACTGGGTCAAAATATCGGTATAAATAACAATAATCGTGAGTAACCCGTTAAAAAGTTTAAAAATATTTACTATCCATTTTAATGAAAGTTTAAAATGATATATTATAAGTCTGTCTGTTCACGGCTCACACAAAAACCACTGGGAATACAATAACTACTTTTTCTGGTATCTAGTAACACATATTACCATAATCGTTCTTTTAACTGTTTTAAATCTAGATAATAGGGTTGCCACCTAGTGTTGCATAATTTTTTTTAGTACTTATATTTGAAACTAACTTAGTAAATGCATATTCTCTGTTCTTTTTATTGATTCTTGATCGATACCCCATACAAATAATGCTTGAGTATATACATATATATGTATAAATATATTGGTTTAAGAATTTTATTTCTCACAAGAATTTAACAATTCACTTTCAGAGAAACAAATGTTACAATCTGTAAAATTTATCTGTAATTTAAACACCGCTAGGCGCAGGTAGTAATATAAAACTAAGTTAGTCGCTGTTATTACATTACACAAGAGGGGTACATATAATTAGAGATGTACAAAGCAGAAAACGTAACAAGACAATGTAATTTTTGACAAAAAAAAATACAAAAAAATTTGATGACTTAACGTGACCAATATACAGTAAAACAGCATTTTTTTCTGCGATTTGCATCCATGACGCCTAATCAACTATTGATCATGAATACCTTCGATCAAATGGTCTTAAGTGTAAGATAAAATTCGATGACTTATGCCTTTATTACTAGGTACAATGGATGTTATTACGTCAATGAAGATGTATAGGTGTCATTTGACAGTACACCTTAAATTTCTATGTGAGCCGACATCTAGTTTATTCTTCATCAAAGTTTATTATTTAAATATATTCTAGAACCGTGTTATTTGATCCATCTAGTTTAAATAAAGAATCGTTTAAATTAACATAGACACCTCAGACTGCATCAAACATAGATAATAAACATACGGTTTGTATTCAATGAATTGAAATCATTATAATTTTACAAGCTGTTAAATTCTAAATGTATGCAGATACGACTATTACAATTCGTAAAATGTAATTTGGTGGCTTAATTGTGTGTTGTGCTATTATTAATTCAGTTTTGTAAAACGTCAAGATTTATCATTGCAAATTTTGGCTTTGTCGGGCTGAAGTCAATAATGTTTCATGGTTAAAGTAACACTTAATATAATTAGAACGCCCAAATCGAGCCAGCTAAACTACACTAATTAGTGTGATTTTTTTTCAGTCGGATATCAAATGCCGTTGAGAAATGACGTGTTAAATTGTCAAATAGATACCGAAGGCATTTTTAATTAATGAAAAATCTATTCATCTACATTAAAATACAATTAAGCATTCAAATATACTAAGTACAAAAAACCCTTAGTTTTAAATTATTTAACAAAGTATTCATCATTAAATATATTATTCTTAAAAAACTATTTTAACCTACTTCTATAAACGAGCTTATAAAACCGATATATGTACGTTACAAAAAGGTTTACGTGTGGATTGTGCACTTCTTTTAGGACAAAGCAAATACACAAATATTTATAGATCTTTGTTCGTATGTATGTTTGTGTATTATCGCGTATTCTCGATACTACTGATAGCATTTTAAAGAACATATTCGATTACAATAAATCCAAATTAGGGAAAATAACTACTTTTATCAGAATCACTCTCGTAGTTTTTGAGATATGTATAAAAAGGTGTCACGACCTGGCATGTTTTTACAAGCCACATTTCAAGACCTTGGTCAAACAAATCTAAGTTTTGTTAATTCAACAAAATTACGAAACAAAATTTCAAATTCAAAGTGTTAACTCAAAATCATGTAATATTAAACTTTGGAGGTCTACCAGTTTTTTGGGATTGGTTTAGATTTATGTCGAACGACTTTACTGGCGCCTCTAAATACTTGTAGGCCCCAGAAATATTAAATTGCGTCATAATTTTGACTCAATACTCAAGTCTGTGATACCAAATTAATTAATTTTATCAAAATAACACATGCCGCACTTAAATAATAAAATAATTATAATAAATATCTTTGGACAACTCACACACAACCATCTGACTCCAAACTAAGCGTTAGCTTGTACTATGGTGATCAGATAACTGATAAAAATACATACATATATTTTTAAATACATACTTAAATAGATATTTCTATTACACATCCAGACACACAGAACAAACATTCTTGCTCATCACAGAAAAAATTGACCTGAGTGGGAATCGAACCCACGACCACCGGTGTAGTAGTCAGGTTCACTAACCACTAGACCAACCGGCCTGTCAATGTCAATGTAATGGTTCATAAAATGGGTTTCGAAATATCGCGATCCTGCCTGATGGTAAGCTGCGATGCGGTCTTTAATGGTAAAGCGGACTAAATTAGTAAAAGCCTATTCACTCTTAATTTGAAGACCGTTACGTTATAATCGAACGGGAACACCGACGCGGGCAACTCATTCCATTACTTCGCACTACGTACGAGGAATGAACACGCAAAGCGCGATGTTCGTCCTGATGGAGTGTCGAAGACGAAATAATGGATACCCTTTATCTATTAAATTAAATAAATATATAAAATAATGATAAAATTCATACTTTGACATTGTATTGACAATACGTAATTACTGTATTTTTGACATGCAATTCTATCTTTCAATTTTGACATGTGCATTTCATTGTATAAAATCGATTTTTTTGTCTGTATAGTTTATGGTATCGAATTGGGACCAGTTGTAATGTTAGATGTTGTGTATATACATATATAAAAATTTATGTTTTTTTATTTATTTGTGAGTATTTTTGATTATCCTTTATAGACTCTGAAATGGTAGGAGATGGCACTAATGAGAACTTTGTTCAGAATTCTCTCAAAAAGGTTTCGATACCAAAACTATATCGGTCACATTGTTGATGAGTTGATGCGGAACGTGCGCCGGGCACAGCTATAAGTATTCAAAAATTACGTTACGTTACTTGAAAGCGTATGAACAAGGCGAATAAGTCCGGCCGCGGTCAATACAGTCTGATCTCAATAGCAGCGTTCGATCCAGGGGGCTGAGACCCTTCGCTAGAATTGTTATAAATTTCTGTCTCTTTTTAACCAGGGCCGAACTCTGACGTGTTGGAAGAGTTTTTGTTTTATCTTCACTTGTAACGCAATCTTTTTTAGCTACATACGATCTGACTGGTTTCAAAATTATTGTGACATTGACTATATATATTTGCAATAAAAATAGTATGAACTGTTTTGTTCTTTTAACAAGTCGAGTATGCAACTAGCGGCCTTATACTTTCAGGTCGAATTTGCGCCAAGATAGATATATGTTTTTTCTGTTATCATTCCCACTAAACACTAATCCAAAAATGTATAGGAATTATATTTATTGTGGATAAACAGACGCCATATTTTTTTGCTCTCGTTGACATTCCCATACATTTTTGAACTCACGTTCGACGGGAACCATAACAGAAGACATACATATTTGTCTCACCTTGTCCATATCGTTTAATATAGGAGAGAAATTACTAAATATCTAAGATGTGTTATTGAAATATAGTCCGTAAGGAGACTATATACCAGATGTAGTAGCACTGAAAAAAAATATAATTTATTTTGTCACTGATAGTTTTATAATATTCTTATTTTTAAAATATTCTTTTTTTGGATTATCCCCGTATATCACGAGGGTGCTATATGTCCTGCTTTTATCACCTTGGGGTTTAGTCATGTTTTATCTATTTCGTTGTTATATACTCAATATAATCAGTAGAGGAAGGTGGGGGAATTGGGAACAATTAACTTAAATGGCAAAAAAATGTTTTTTTTTTTTATTAGGACATAAACATTACTTATGTATCTACTTATAACTGACAAAATATCTCTTAATAATCAACTTTTAGACTAAAAAAAACAAAATACCTTGCCATTCATTTTTACCCGGCACCCTATGGGGTAATTGAGATTGAATCGCGGGCCAAGTGAGAACGGTATGGGGTAAATAGAAATGGCGAGATCCGTGCTCAATAGTGGGCAGTGATGGGTGGGATGATAATATAAGCAAAAATTTCTAAGTGTTGTAGTTAAATATGCAAAATCACAATTCTTATTATAAACAATGTTAACACACGCTATGTAGAGTTTAATTTTATATACATTAAGTCAGTTTCAACCAAACTTTCATGTACAGACAGCGACCAGTTACAGTATTATAATTGTGTATATTGATTTCTTATAAACTTTCTTATATTTCAAATCCAGCCCTGTACCTTTGGAATTCGCGGTATTTAAATTAATCCGTGCGGAGGGGACGCACCGCCGGCGACGTGACGACGTAACGTGACGACGACGATACGACACGACCTGTCACGTGCTCGAAATAGCCGACAAAGGAGCAAACGAGGATTACTATTAACATGAAACTTAGCACAGATATAGACTTTTCGATACGTGACACGGGCGAAGCCGCGTACAGAAATTAGTATAGAATACAAGTAGCTACAATTGAAAAATCTTGTATGGATTAAAATTTACCTCTACGTTCGTCTGTACTAGTGTATATAAATGTATGTATTTTATACATATGTATATATATAAGTATTTATACTTATATGTATATGTAAATAAATATTTATTTTTAACATTTTATATATAATTATACATCCA
>DWJZ01002604.1:0-19030 GCA_018249125.1 Asbolis capucinus
CTGATTAACACTGTGCGCTTTTTGGCATGAACTCCTCCTCAGTCCAGTCAACAGGTATCGACATCTGTTGAAATCGTTGTGAGTTAAATAATCGTGACTATCTGATAATAAACAAATAATTTGCAATAAACAAATAATTTACAATGAAATAATATTGCGACTATAAATTGAGATGTATCCTATCCCATCTTTGAAGTTGAATCAAACTGCACACGGTGTGCAAAAATCGAAGAAATAGTTTAGAAGTTCAACACGGATAAACGTACATACATATATTAAGATTGACTACGGACCGATTTTATGTCCACAATTTCTTGTCTACTAAATAAATAGGTACCCACAATAGCTCTTCGTACAAAAGCTTACAAGTCAGTTGTTCCTGGTTTTCAATTAATAGTTGAAAATTCAATCAATTTTATGTGCTCACAATGTGCTGGAAAGTAAGATTTTAATTACAGATTCCATTTGAAATAGCAAACCAATAACTCAGTTGATTAAATCGTTTGCGTGATGCAGGACTCTAGGGCCACGAGGTCATCCTTGGACCTCCCATCCCGTTTCCTTAGTCCTGCTCTCAGCATTCAGTTATTAAATTTTAATTATATCTCACAAACTTGACCTGTAGCCTATATCTCATGTACTTTAAGTATTTTAAATATCCTTACTAATATTATAAATCCGATAGTAATTCTGTGTTTCATAAATTTTATATTAATTAAGATGTGGTGTGTGAAAAAGGGTAGTGAAGAGGGGGAGGGGGTGAATAAAGGCGGTGAAGGGGGGTGAAGAAGGGTGGTGAAAGGGGAGTGAAGAAGGGGGGTGAATAAAGGCGGTGAAAGGGGGGGTGGAGAAGGGCGGTGAAAGGCGGGGGTGAAGAAGGGCGGTAAAAGGAGGGGTTAATAAAGGCGGTGAAAGCGAGTGGAGAAGGGCGGTAAAGGTGTGGGTGAAGGGGGGTGAAAGGGGGGGAAAGGGGGTGAATAAGGGCGGTAAAAGACGAGGGCGGAGAAGCGTGGTAAAAGAGGAGGGTGAAGAAGGGTGAGTCATGTGTGAATTTTCCCAAGATATTTTTTTATTTATAGCAGTCACACCTAAAAAGTCTCTTTAAAAATGTCGATAAGTGAAAAATTGATGACGTTGGATCGAGAATGAACCGACAGCTAATAGCATAGGACAAGTCCTCGTAATTGAAACATGGTGACAGGAGGCGACACCACACTTACCGATAGTATGACAAGACTTATCGATACAGCGACAAGACTTATCGCCGCGGCGGGATCGCTTCCCGCAGCCAATTTGTCGCTTATCGATGTCGATATTTTAACTCAATTATAATGTCATGTGAAGTCTGATCTGAGATACTTATAATATGAGTTAAAGTCTTCGACAGGGAGGTTGGTCTAGTGGTTAGTAAACTTGACTTACACCGAAGGTCGTGGGTTCGATTCCCACCCAGGTCAAATATTTCTGTGATGAACAGGAACGTTTGTTTTGTGTGTTAAAATAACTATATAAGTACATATGTATGTTTATTCATTCAGTCAGTTCATAAATAAATATGTTTATCAGTTGTCTGATCACCATAGTATAAGCTAATGCTTAGTTTGGGGTTAGATGACCGTTTGGGAGTTGTCAAAAGATTTGCTCGCGTGGTATGTTGATAAAACGTAACCTATATGTTATTCCATACCATAATCTATCCCTGCTTCAAATTTCTTTGTCACCCATACAATAGTTTATGCGGGAAGGAATAACAAACATACATGCATACAACTTTCAAAGGCATATTTACCTTTTGCATGTCGTAAGAATTATCGAAGTCGATTGACTTAGTCCGAAAATATGAAGTTAATTTTTTTCGGAGTTTCGTAATATTAAAAAAAAATTTAAACAAATTCTTCAAATTTTTTTTCTTATTATGTTATTCCAATGCCTAAGCTATATAACTGCAAAGCTTCATCTAAATCCGTTCAGTAGTTTTTGCGTGAAGGAGTAACAAACACAACCACTAACACACATCCTTAAATTCAAATTCTTTATTGCCTGAATGTAGTAGGTACAGAGGTGGTACGCTTATAATTATTATTTCGTTCCATTCTACCAGATTAATGGTGTGCAATAATATTAAAATTGATAGTTCTAAGGTCAAAATTAAATCAACAACCTATTTCATTAAATTATATCACAATACCATTCAAACATGTATTACATTATTATTATTAAAACTGTCAAATATCATGCATTATATAATAAAAATGATAAGGTATGTAAAGTATTATTAAAATATATTATATCAATTAATTACATTACTAGAATTAAACACAATTATTATACCTCTAGGAATTCCTTAACATTGTAGAAGCACTTATCTATTAGCCACATTTTAAATAATTTCTTAAGTAAATTAATAACGTCCGAAGGTACCTTATTATATATTTGGCGACACATTGCATAGTTATTATTACAATATAACGTTGTTCTGGGAACATATGGCAACATAATTCTATTTTTATTTCTTGTTCCTCTATGAAAGATTTCGGAGGCTTTTACAAATAAATTCGGATTTGTCTTTACGAAGTATGCTGCTTCAAGAATATACATACAGGACAGAGTAGTCAATTTCAGATTTTTGAAGAGCGGTTTGCAAGGCTTCCAAGGTGGTTTACCGCACATAGCTCTAATGCATTTCTTTTTTGCAATAAATGCTTTGTTTACATGGGTCGAATTACCCCGTATAAATACACCGTAACTTATTATAGATGCTACGTAACCGTGGTAAGCAGTAAGTAGGGTATTTATTGATGAAGTTTTGCGTAGCCTATGAAAGAGATAAACCACTTTATTTATCTTGTCACAAACTTTATTTATATGCGTTTCCCAAGTAAAATGTTGGTCAATAGCAATACCCAGAAAGATTGTATGTTCAACTTGCTCAACCCGCTGACCATCGCGTAGTATATTTAGTTTAATACGGGAAGATCTTGAAGTCGAAAATTGCATAATTTTAGTTTTGTTTATATTTATATGCCAATTATTATTGTTAAGCCATTCTATTACTATGTCAATAGTTTTATTTATGTCAATTGTAAATTTGTCAATACCAATATTCTTTGAGCATGTCATTGAAACCGTGAAATCGTCAGCAAATAGAGTACAAGGATTCATTGTCACATCAGGAAGATCATTAATATAAATTATGAATAGTAAAGGTCCAAAAATAAGTCCTTGGGGGACTCCGAGTTTATTTAAATAATATTCAGATCTAGTATATATTTTTTCAAGTTTATAATTGATACAAGCTAATTCTACACATTGTTCTCTATTGCAGAGGTAAGTACATAGCCATTGTAGGGCTGGGCCACGGATTCCACATTTATCCAATTTGTGCAGTAGTATTTCATGTGAAACCAGATCATACGCTTTTGTCATATCAAAGAATAGATATACTGTGATGTTTTTAGTGTCACATAACAGTTTCAAAGATTTTAGATATCAATGAAGTTATAGCAATAGGACGATAATTATCAATGGATGACTTACAGCCCTTCTTATGTATTGGTTTTATGATAGATTTTTTAAGAATATCTGGAAAGCACCCATAAGTAAATGACATATTTATTAAATATTGTAGGACAAGAGAAATTTCAGCAGCACAGGCCTTAATTGGTTTTATAGCAATATCGTCGAATCCTTCCGTTTTCGTGTTGTTTAAGGATGAAATCACTTTTTTAATATCACCTTGACTACATGGTCTTAGAAACATACTTGAAGTGCCAAAAGAATTTAGGGTATGCTTCGGACTGGAGACTATTGTTTTATCTGTTAGTGTTTTATTAAATAATTTAGCAATTTCCAGTTTATCTATTATTTTGCGGCCTTCATAATTTATTTCGTTAATAATATCATCTTTATTTTGATTTTTATTCTCTTTTTTTAATAAGATTCCAACATGCTTTGCCTTTATTTTTTGAATTCATTATAGTTTTTTGGTTATGTCGTTTTTGTAAGTTTATTACACAAATTCTAAAAATTATCGAGTTATTTTTATATTTAGCTTTGTTATCGCCATTTTTGTGTTAATACCACTTAAAACGCAGGATTCTTTTAGTTTTACAGCTTATTCTGATACCTTTACTTCTCCAGTTATTACTAACGATTGTATTAATTTTAATTCGTATTTGTGGAAAGCATAATAAATAAAATAGTTTAACCAAGTTATAGAAACAATTATAAGCATCGTTAATATTTTTTTGCTCATATACCTCTGAAAATGAAAGACTCCCGATACATTCTCTAAATTTTTTTATGTTTTCTTTACAATAATCTCCTACAAATATATTTTATTTTATTTTTTTACAAAATCCACAGCTCTTAAATAGTAAACAAGACGTGACATATGGAAAAGACAACATACAGCCAATTATGGATTTACAATTTATAATTTTTTTTATTTATTTTTTACCTACGACTGTCACTAATTTAGAGTAGTTAAGAAGTTAAGTTAAGAAGAGTTTCTATTCGAAAACAATTTATATCAAAGACGATATTTCCGCTTACTATCACGCGGGATCGTGGTCAAGTACCTACTAATTTATAGAATGAAAAGGGACCTATGCTAAACCCAGTTCATAATTCTGTGGTGGAGAGTAGTAAGCAATTATTGGGTCGGCCAATGCCACTCGTATCCTTAATATTATATATGTGATAAGGTGTGTGTTTGTCAGTTTTTCACATCAAAATGGAACAACGCTTTTGTGTATAGAGTCGATGGTCTGGAGTGTCGTAGGCTTCTTTTCATCAACATTGGTACACGCTTGTGTACCCTAGTAATTAATATATCCTTGAGTTAATTAATACCGGCTTTAACGCCTCTTAAAACACCCTGATCAAAAAACTAGGGAATTTTGTTTAAAATGAAAGTGTCGTATGTAATTGTTATACTATCTCTGTGTCAAATATCATTCCGATCCGTCTTTTTGAAAGAGGAACAAACATTCATCGCTGCTCAGAAACTCGCATTTACAATATCAGTAGGGAAGTAAAGCGAATAGGTTTACTAAAAGAAATAAAACACATTGTAATCGTTAACATTTTATTAGGAGGCGAAACGAGCAATAAGTTCAGGATAATCTTTAATACAAATCAATATTGTATTACATTTCATAATTGTCAAAGTTGTCAATCAAATTACAATAGGTGGTATTTAATATTACATTAACATGAACAAGAATACATACATCAATAGATAATCATACCGAGACTTGCACCAACATTAAAATATTTTAATTCCTTAACTTGGTGCCATAATACAAGCACAGTCGCAAGTACCGAACAAAGACGCTATTTTATGCTTAATAATTCCCCTTGCGAATGTGTTACCCACTAAACAAGTCAATAGCTCATTGAATAATTTAAGCAAACAATTTATTGAACAATGCGTGTTAATCCCCTTACATAAAGCATCTTTTCCTTTACGTCGCAATTTGTGCTAAGAAAGGACACCAAGTCGGCTTAACAGACATCTCCCTCGACTAAGCGTTACAGAATTTCACAATCAACAAGTCAACCAACATCAAGAAGTCGCTTCCCTTACGTTACCTAGTACACATTTTTTTGTGTTTTATATAAATATTACGCAAAATACAGCAACAATGATACCGTATGACGATCGTGTTAAAGTTTAACGTCGTTTAACGGTTAAACTGTACTAACGTATGACGAAACGGTGTTACAAGTTTCTTGAATTCCAAACTCAAGGCTGTTTGCGATATATCGTAACACCAATCAATTTATTATTTGCTCAAAATACTTATTATTAAGAGACACTTGAAGATAAACGATTATTATTTATGAACTTACATATACGACTAACATTAGATCTAGGTATTGTCTTTTGTATGCCAGAAAGGTGATCCAATGAGGTCCGTTTACATGATTTTAATGGACTTATGTTACGACAGGAAGTTCTATAAATAACTGCAACATTAACACTGAATTTATATAAAGACATTTCATTGATCCATGCACTGATCTATAAATCGCTATAAGAGGCCACATATCTAATCTGATGTATCGATAAATTAAAATTATCGATTATAATGGCATATATGCGTATACGCATAGACTATAACTCATAAAAATAATATATCGACGACCACGACTGGCGGTTGCACTCGCAGCACTAATGTATCACAATAACTTTTATAGTTGCCAATAACATATGAAATAATCACGAACACCTGGCAAGATTCAACGACTCTTACACCTCCCATTTCATGCTATTTGTGTAACATATACCTACACGATCATTACTCGACTCCCCTTCACACAAATAAAGTTACCCGCAAAGATTTAACTATAAAATCTAATCTCGCATATAACTAGATCATATTTTAATACTAATAAATATCATATCCTGTGCATCATTGGAGGGTTGAGAGAGAAAATCATAAGAAAAATATATTGAAAATATTATGCATGTAAAATAATACGTCACCTTATTTACTACACATTTACGAATAATCAATTTTAAAACATACTACTTAGTTACTAATTTTTGATAATAATCAATAAAGTAAAAAAAAATACGCTGCATAGAACATGCACAATATCGAGTTGTTTTATTACGTAAACATCTGATAACAACACAGAAAAACTCTGTAGTAAATTTATTAAGGTACTTATAATAAAAAAACATATTACTTTAAAATTTGGCAATAAATGCTGTCCATATATGAAATGAATATTTTGTATAATTTCAACATTGACGACTCGCGAATGTCTGAATTTATAATTGTTACGTAAATATACGAATTATGTAATGAGTCGGATTGTCAGACTTGTTTTTTGGCCAGCGCTCAGAATAGGTCATTCTTAGCGCTGGCCAATTTGTTTTTAAAAGAAACAAAGTATGTTTAGGTCTGAAAAAAAATAAACTTTTTAAACAAATAAACCCTACTTTATTTTTTGTGTTATAAACACTTTTTAGTGCTTTTTTAACTTGTCAATTTATTATTACTTTTATAAGCCGCATGGGCCGCACAACAATTAAAACTAAATATATGAAGACTTAATTTTATATGCCTTTATATGGTAAATGGAATGGTAAAATATGGTACCATATTTTGGTAGGTGATCATCAAAAAAAGTGATGAAACGTATTTTGTATACTATTTTTGTTAAACAGTACACAGTATAATTTAAAAAATATATGTTACTAATATTATAGTCGGCGATGAGAACGCATCCTTGCGGCGAATAAATCCATTAACTAATAGAACATATTCTAAAGACTAATCCTTATTCACCAGAAGAACTTCTCTCTCTCTCTACTTCTTTAGTTCCAAACGAGCTCGACATAAGTACGAAACAAGTTTGACGAATCCGACTTTGTAAACAAGTCAGTCGTATATTTACGTAAAAATCATATGATCTATTGTTATAGAAATGTTAGATCCAAAACGAATTGGAAGACCGTAAATGATAGGGCGTATGTCGTAACTACGGTATTGAGCTTTTGACACAAATATTGAGAAATTCGAAACATCTAGGTATATTACTGGGATGGATGAGTTTACGCAACATCTGTGCATCCGAAGGTAGACCACTTCATTAGTTTAACCGTAACTGAATCACTAACCTATAGTTCCACAGTGCTAGAAGAATATTCACATATAATCGTTGCCTAGCAACCGATATCGGGCATACAACATGAACCTTTTTGTTCTCAGCACAAATCGATATTACATATAATGTATCGATTATAAATTTTGTACTAAGAAAAAGTGATATATGGGCGATAACAGTTGCTAGGCAACGAATGTTGATCAACGTTCTTTTTGCATTGTTGCGGAACTATAATTAAGTAATACGTAATATAAAATATATCTATTTTAATTTAATGAAGCTGATGATTCTTTGGCATTCAAATCGCTGTGATTACGGTTATTCCTTCTTCCCTTTTGTTCTGTGCAAATTGCAATCTACACCTTCACTCATTTGTTTTTTCAAAACAATCACATTAGGTAAAAAACAAAAAATATATCTAACTCATAGAGCATGAGTTCTTATTGTTTTTTAATTTGTTTTCGAAAGCTCCAGCTGAAGCTATGCAAATTCTAACATTTTAACATTACCACATAGATACTGATAGAGCGTTTATAGCCAGCGACTTGTTTCGATTGTAAGCTATCGAAAAAGTTAACTAACAGCGGGCGCGATCGCAAGGATAGGTGACCGCTAGTGGCAAAAATTTCATGAACATTTCCGTGCTTCAGAGGGCACGTAAGGCCGTCGATCGCGGTTTATGTCGTTAGATAGCTGTCGTTAAGCCATGTTGGAGGCCTACGGGTGGCTTCAAAACTTGTGTCGACCAGTAACCTCTATTCCAATTCGCATTGAAGCAGCGTGCTGGAGTCTGCTCTAGGCCTCCTCAGCATAAGGAGAGACCAGTGCTAAATAGTGGGCCGTCGATGGGCTGAAGCCAATCTGATAGAGTTAGTGTGTCCAACATCTTAGACATCATCACCACTTTCCATCAGGTGGGATCGTTGTCAAGCATTAATTTAGATTATGTAAAAAAAAAAAGTTAATTAAGCTAATATAGCGTCATTTTTTAATTAATTTAGAGCCCAAATATTTTTTAAATATATATTTTTTAATTATGTTGTTGCGGTGAGTTATATATTCAAATATTTCTTTCTATATTCAAATATTCGGAAGGTGTAAATCACAATTTAGTCAAACAAACAAAACAAATGTCGGTCTACCCTCAAAAAATCATATTATTTCAGCAGCTTACCCTTGCGTATACCTAATTTGCATTTTTTTCGTATAACAGACAATTTTCAAGTTATGATTTGTCTTTGGTAACAAACCGTTGCATATTTAATTTGTTCACAACACCACATGCAATAACTATGACTGATCAACTACATACAAAGTGATAAACATTTTTATAGAAATGCATGCTATAGGTATATGATTTTAAACATCGAATCATCGTGGACTGTGTACACTATGCTATGTTAACGGTACTCACGATATATGTTTTTTTATGCCGCTGACTGACTGAACCATGGACCATGGACCATGCAATTGGGTCGACATAGCGGCGCAAAAAACATATATAGTGAGTACCCGTAAAATAGTATAACGCTATAGATAATTGTATATCGCGATATTGTACCGTTCTGGTACCATTACAGCCAATAGGTGACAGTTGCGGAGAATGGTCGAGAAACTCTTTAAATTATAGCAACGATGTTCATGAACAATCGTTGCTTAGCAACCGATCTTGGGTATATAAAAGGATAATATTATCCCTTTAACACAATTCGATATTATAAATAACCTTGTAGAATATTATATAATGAAAAAAGAAAGATTTATATTACATACTATTTTAACAGAAGTAATTTCAAGTAATTATATTTCTGTATAACTTTGAAATAACTTTAAGTACTCTGTTTTTTTTTTCTTATTATTTTTGTATTATTTGACTGAACAGACCAACATACTAGCAATATACAACATACACACAAAACCATACAAACAACTTGTCAAATAAATCTTTAAAGTCGCAAACAAACTGAAACACATCGACCATTCACCGCAACAATGTATTTTAATGAGTGAGTGAGAGGCGTGTGGGGTGTGGGATGTGGGGTGTAGGCTGAGCGCGTTACATGTTGGGCAACGGCACCGTGACCTGCACGTAGCTGATGGGGAAGTAACCCGTCTTGCCGTTCACGGAACCCTCGAACCAGTTCTCGTCCACTTTATTGATGAGAGTGATCACATCGTTCTCCTGAAATAACAATAATTTTTTTTTGTTTTAATCTTGCATGTTTACTTCCAATTCAGAGGTATGATTTGTTTTTTTTTATTTTAAAAGCAGGCAAACAAACAGACGGGTCATTTGATGGTAGGTGATCACCGCCACCCATGGAAAGATATACCATTCGATCGATCGGACCCATACGACCCCATTCATGCTAAGTGGTGATGAAGTCTTCGATGGTAAAGCACACTAACTTAGTGGAAACCTATTCACTCTTGACCTGGGAGACATTTGGAGTTCGGAAAGATTCGAATCCAGAACCTCAAGTTCGAGAGGCTAACGTTCATAGGGCACCTCTACTTAATGACATTTTACAAGCTATTATATAACATGCAGTTTATGTTACTATATTAGTTGTGTTGAAGTCAAATCTTGCAACTTCAATTAGACCCGCTTCCTCTTACCCTACAGAGCTGAAAACCTCTCATCCTAATGGCAATGCATTTTTATCATAAGCATGACCTGACATACGTTCAGGATTGGCTCCAGACAAAGGAACTCCGCAACGGTTACCAAAACAGATTTTGTTGTGTTTCTTCCGTATTAGGGCAGTATAATTAAAGCTTGTGGTTTAAATATTTTAACAAAGCTTAACAGTACTAACCTTAAATCCAAGTTCACCGGGATTCTCAGGCTCGAAGTCGTAGAGCGCCGTGCAGCACGGTCCCTTGCTGGGCGCGAGCGGCGTCCGCGCGGGAGACTTCACCGGCGACGGCAGCGGCGACGCTGTGCAACACGCACGTCAATACACGATATTACCGATGTTTGTTACGCGCCACGGTAACGAACTAAACATCGCGGGTTAATATCGCGGGCTTTAAACCGTAGGGGCGTACATGTGTCGTGTTTTATTACGTTATTTGTTCTAACGATGCAATGAAAACACTTTTAAAGGCACACGCAAATTAGTAGATTTACGACCATTGCAATAAAAGATGATTATTTTTATTTTTTCTGCTTAAAGTAGAGCTTCCATGTAAACGCCGCTTTGGTAAAAAGGTTGCAATTTAACCTGCAGTATTACCGGGGCGCGTAATTTGTTTGGAAGCTGCTATAAGTAGCCGTTAATCACGTCAATTGAAGTAGATGTTGTAACAAGAAAAATATTCAATATTATTATAATAAAAGAATGTCTGCAATTTTATCGAAAACTAAAGTAGCTTAGTAGAAAACAGGTTCTAATATTGAGAATTCCTATCAATTAATAGACGAAAAAATATATATAATGTAAGGTTGGTTTTATTAAACCTAAATGTTGCCAAACTATTAATAACATTCTTAACCAGTATAAAAAAACCGACATCAACTTCAATCAACGGGCTGTGTTGCCACAGTCTACTGACATTTTCCAGTGATATGATGACGAAAACTTTGAAAATCACATTCGTGACGTGAAAATCACACTTTGAAAATCGCAATTTAAAATTCATCAGCATGTGATTATCAAAATTGAAGCTTCGTTAAATACATGAACATAATGCACATTAATTAAAAAATTTGTATGTTCCAATCAGCGCATTATGAGTCTATGGTTGAAAATAGCATAGACGTAGGATGTTAGCAAGATATGTAATAGGCAATTAGTAGTATTTATTAGCCTATTTTAATAGATGAATGATTTTTAATCTGTGTATGCTCCTATAACACAGAGCAATATTATCAAAGATTTGAAAACTACTGAAATATAAAGTTAATTTTTGAATACACTGAAAATGTATACGGGTTGGAAGTTTCGTAAATGACAAGTATTAAAAATACGTATATTTTTAAACCTTCCATCCCATATACAGTACTGAAAATAACCAGTTTAATGACAATAACGCACTATTTCCATAAAAGCGCATATGTTAAAAAAGAGAATTCTCGCATTTGAAGTATCATGAAAAATTTGGAAATTTCTATTACCCGAATACAGGAGACTTGCACCTAACGCTCGCGTCTTTATAGAAATATTTACAACAATGACATCATGCAAAGTAATAAATTATTATCAATATATCTAAAGACGTATACAAAGGCGGTGGAACGATGATAATACGTGATACATCACATGCACACGAGAAACACATAGCCAACTGAATTGTCTAAAAACGCACGCGGAAAACTTGCAACCCCAAATAAATAAATTAAAAAAAAATCAAAAGCATTGGTCGCCGAGACCAATGAAGCGAACTCAAAAAAAGTGCGCGTGTATCTGAGTCGGTATGAGTGTGTTTCTAACTTGTATAGTGAACTATTATAACTATATTGTCTATGATCGGAAATATTTCATTATTTCGTTATTTTTTTAATGTGTTCATATACATATTAGCTAAATTAAACTAAACCGCACTACATATCCTATTATAATTGTAATATTGTAAAGGGCTACATTTTATAATGTGATATGAATATAATTTCGGATGATTTTATATTGGGACAGTTTTAACGTGAAACTTCTATACCACTAAGTAGCTTAAACACACTTCAATTTGCACTGAGACTTAGTGTTATTTATAGTTCATAGAATCGCTCGTAGATGGCGTATACCACTAACAGTTAAGGACTTTATATGTGTGTGTGTATAAAATGCACACCGTTATATGTCTATATATACACAGACTCTGCTCTGGACGTCTGCGTACTCTATAGAACATATCAAATCATATTTATTCACTGTATTTTTGTCAATACAACACAATTTTATTCCTTAAGTGTGTCTAGGTGAAAGAGTTACAGGGCATATACATATCAACGACGAAAACAGTAAGGTTTTAACTCTTTAGAGTAACTCATAAGAATTACGCCCTTACTGTTTTCCGTATAAGGGCGTAACTTTTATGAATAACTCTTAAAAGTTACGCCTTTACAGTTTTTCGTTGTCGATATATACAATTTAAAGTTTAATTGAAAGTTTCAGGTCAAAACTGTGTTATTGTACCTATCGATGGTTCTTATGCATATTTACAAGGTTGCTAAGTATGATAACTAATACTGTGCTTTAACTTAAAATTGTGTTTATAATATTCAAATATGTGTAAAGTGTACATTTTTGTTGTGGTAAATTTTTGTGTAGTCGAAACTAGGCTTAATGTCTCAAAGTATAAATTATAGAAAATGAAGGTATATATTAAAAAAAAAATTATACAAAACTAGATTTTTTTTATTAATTATAAAAATATCTATCCCATTTAATTACCGATTAAAATAATATAGGTAGTGTACGGGCACTGAGTTCGACTGGTAGAGAAAGCTTTTAAGATGAAACCCATTTGCGTTATCCAATTCATATTTATAAGGTATAATTAAATTTATGTAAGTGTACAAAATCTTTATCAGTTCTGTACATTTTGATATATACAGAACATTTAAATTTGTACCAATAAGATACAGAAAAAAAGCTACATTTTATATTCAATGTAAGTTTAGATACTGTACTGAATGCAAATAAAAATATATATAGTACATCAAGAAATTGTATATAGATTGTTTAATATAGAGAGTCAATGTGGGTTGTTGAGTAGGAGTTTGTGTGTGTGTGTGTGTGCATGTGTGTGTGTGTGTGTGTTTATGAATGTCTCTTAATTTGTCTGTGTCTATGTGTCTCTATCTCTTTGTGTATGTTTGTATGGTATGTGTGTGTATTTGTTTATGTCTCTCTATTTCTTTGTGTGTGTTTGTATGTTTTGTGTGTGTCTGTGTGTGTGTTACCGTTGTTGGAGCGTGGCGCGGCATTGGCATTGCCCGGGAAGAGCTCGAGGTTGGAGGGCGGCTTGTGCTCTGGCGAGCCGACGCGCGAGCTGCCCTCTCCACGACGCAACCAAATAAATTCCATTCTCAGTGCAACTCTCATACAAACACTACGTTTCTCAAACCACACCTTTATTTAAAATTACTTGCACACTAGTGTGTATTCGCTTCGATTGGTTAGAAATTTCGAATATAGACTTGAAGTTGTTTTATAATAGATATCTCATTATCTCGTATAAACCATTCACTTACGTGTTATTTCCTACAGGACGATACAATGTTAGAAAATACATAAGACATGGGTTTTTGAATTAGTTATTTAAGAAAGGCGGTATAACAAAGTAAACGCGACAAAAACCAAGTGGTCACCTCGAAATTATTTTAAACAGTTTGTACAAATACCACTTAATAAACTCCACATCAATCATTATGAGTTGAATTGTAATTCAGTAGAAAAAATTAAATAAGTAATTCAGCATATAACACTATATTTATTAGTATTATTAAAATCAATGTATAATACCCATACCCAAAGAATTAAAAGATAATTTTTTTGAATTTCTGATCACAGATAATTTTAAAATACACCTATAAAGCAATTTCGTACTTCTGAAATTACCCATCTTCAAAGTAATCTATCAACAAAATACGTATAATGCCACCCGATTTTTCACTTATTAAAATAATAAATCACGCCCATTTTAATAATAAAAAACCTGCAATGTGCATGTCAATTTGAAACTGGCCTGTGTGTTAACACCAATTATTAATAAGAAAAGCAAAACATCGAAATATCTACTCATCAAGACGAAGAGAGATAAGATTCTAAAAACGTTATAACCTACCAACGATATAAACATTAAGATCTGAAGAAATAAAACACATAATCACTATATGCAAAGTTAATTTCACATCCATGCTGGATTCGATAAGATACACGCTGAGCTATAATATTAATAAATACCGCATTATTGGATAATTCTAATTATAAACAAAGGAACATTTTCTATACTGCTTATATGCTCGATTCTTTGTGGTGTATAGGGAACGTATTTTCACGAGCACGGAATATTGCGTGTGCAGCCCCGATGTTGAAAATTAATATGACAAATAAAAATTGTTTCTTAGCGTGGACAAAGTTTTTTTAATGTTTTTAACCTTTCCATATATGAGGTAAGGATGAATTTTGATATAATGGACATAAATCATTAAGAAAACTTGACCGTTTATTAGCGACGTTTGAATATAGTATAAGAAAAAAGCAATATTCTTTTCTGTTCATTTAATTTTTTGATATAAATGGAGGAATCGAAGAAGTAGATAAATGGTTTATATGCTCTGAACCAATTTATCTATGACTTACTTGTTTGTTAAAAAGGTTTTGTTAAGTGATTTTTCTATTTTATATTTATAGGGTAATATTAAAAATAATTCTAAAGAGAATATTGTTATTTCGGATATTTTTTCATGGATACCTCGCCCTAATATTCTTTCTTCTTTATCTTATTCTATATTGCATTTGCTCTAAAATAAGTAAAACAACCACGTATATCGCAATTTCAACGTTTAATGCGAGCATAAAGAGAGACAGAGAAGTTGATTTTTTCCGATATATTCAAATAGAGGTGTAAAGCATACCTTTGCACACAAAATTATATATTTAGAAAATGGTCCTTTAAACTTATTTTAAATTATTTATCAGGTACAGCCCAATTTTGATAGCTTAGCGTGTTAAAAAATATATTTTTTATACATATAACGAATTCAAATGAATTTACGTAAATTTCTTTGCATATAGATAAGAAAATATTAATCATCTTATACTAAGATGGATAGGAAAGGTCAGGATGGATAGGATACGACGACAAACCTGTAATAGAAAGTATAATAAAAACTGTACAACCCGCCAAAATCTATGACTAACGGACCCCCTAGTGATAAGAAGCTCAAAATAAAAGTAATTTGTTATTTACGTGGTTTAGACACAAAAAAACAATCTGTGAGTACTATCTACTACCTATTACTTGTGTTGTGATGTGTATGTAATATATAAAAGGTGTATAATTATTTCTAACACGGAGAACGAACACAGGAAGTTTCCCGGTAAAACCAATTTTATATATACAATCCAGTTGTCAAATTAATAGTAGAAAATTACGTATATATGTAAATATATGTATAAATTTATCGTATTTACGGCATTTTGAAATAGCAGACTAATTTTAAACTAATGAAAAGTATGTCTGTCACTGCACTATTTATTATACAATATTATGTAACAACATTTTAATGTAAACATTACATTGTTTAGATAAAATTCTTAAAAAATGTGATAATTTGTATTGTTTTTGCATTATTGCAATTTAGTATGATGCAAAAAAAAATTATTACTTTAAGTATGAAATTACACAATAGGTACAGAAAAAAAATTAATTTACAGGAAAATTATTAAAATTATCAATTATATTTTCTAATCATAACCATTTTTAAAATTATAATTCAAAATTCGTGACACACAACAAAAATATATCAACTGCCTATAAATCCAATAAAAATAAAGCAGGAGCGAAAATAGAAAGTTTCATCATAATGATTGGTGAATGTTAATTTATATGGGTATGAGTGTGTTAGCTGTCCGAGTGTGCCTCCACCAAGCATCAGTGCTGATGTTTCAGAGAAGCTTTGTGCCATTTGTGCGTGTGTTAATCACGAACATGTATGTGTAGAAACAAAAAAATTGAATTTGACTTTGGACTACGAATTTTACTTTTTAATTTAAAATTTCACAGAATAAATCGAAAAAGATCCAATATACATTACGGTTAAAAATGATTTCGGTGCATCCATACTATCCGTCAATTAAAATAACATTAAAAAACCATAATATGTAGCTTTTATTATCGTTTTTGTATTAGAACCTTTCTTACTAATAGTACTGGTGTTTACTGAATAATAATATAAAAATATAATAATTATCTTTGGACTAGTCACAAATGGCCATCTGACCCCAAACTAAGCATTGTACTATGGTGATCAGAGAACTGATATATACATATTTTTAAATACATACTTGTTTAGGTATTTTATACCCAGACACACAGAACAAACAATCCTGCTCGTCACAGAAAAGTTTGACCTGGGTAGGAATCGTACTCACGACATTCGGGGCAACAGTGAAGTTCACTAACCACTAGACCAACCGGCCTATCATAATTAATGTTTCATATCATTTTGGTGGAATGAAATCATTTTTGACCAAGATATATGTAGATTGGATTCTTTTCGCTTAACTACAATGTATTATAAAGACGATATATTGTACGTATACCTATAACAAATTTCTTTTTTACAATTTTATACACAGTTTTTTTATTGTTTTCTTATAAATTAAAATACATAAATAGACTTTATTTACTCCAATTTATACTGCTGTATAACAAAGTGTAAATTTTATAACGACAAAAGCCTAACCCTCCCACCACCAGCAATCCACAGCCAAATCCTCAACAAATAACATAAAAAGAGCAAACAAAACCAAAATCACCTGTCCAGGGGTCCCGACCGTTTTGGAAACGTGGCGCGGGGTGGGGCTTGAAGGCAGGCCTCTGTGCGGGCCTCACGGAGGGCTGGGGCCTATCCCACGCCTTGAAGGGGTCTGGGGAGCTGAGGTCGCCTACGGAGGAGGTCTGGGCGTTCCGGGACAGGGCAGGAGAGGGTCGGGACAGGCTGTGGGTGGAACCGTACCGCCTACCATTGTTCAGGTCGTGAACGCCCTCGATGTGAAGGTCGGCGAGCGTCTTTGGTACGAACTCCAGCTTCGGACGATTCACCGCCTCTTCTTTCCTGGAATGTTTAATACGATTTTATTAGCTCCACTCGCAACTACGAGTATCTAAGAGATAGCTACAATGACAACATAAATTGTTCATAGTATGACCACGTGTTTATTTTATAAATGTTTAGTTTATTTTAACTATTATTATAATATACATATCTTATCACAAACTGGTATTATTTTTTTAAATATCCGTGTATTATTAAATCAAACCTTCTTCCATGAACGGCCTTGTGAATACACGATATAGGCGCGCTAAATTTCATTTTTGAAATTAGGTGAGATCTGTAACAGCCCATACACCCACATACTATTTTGTCAATTTTTTTTTTTTTTGGTATAGTACATCGCCTGATAGCGTCAATCAGTTTTCTGTGACGTCACTGCTATGTCACCGTGCTATGGACCATAATAGTTAAATTATTCATATATTCAGCTATAAACGAAATACTGGTAAAATAGTCAATAATTGTACATTTATAAATTGCAATCCAATTTCTTATTGGCTGTCTGATGTCCTCAAAGCTCTGTTTCACTTTGGTCGTTTATAAATAACAAAAATATTAAACTAACTTCTCCATGAGCGTAGAGACGAGTCCCTTGAGTATCTCCGTGCACTGCTGGTGATACTCCAGCAGACCCTCGGCGAAGAACGCCACCTGCGCCACTTGTTCCACCTGACACATACACAAACATTAACAAACAATTAGTTAACACACTCAAACCCTAGGAGACCGTTAAAATATAACGAAAGCAATTTTATTATAATTATTTACCCCCAACCCCCTTGTCAGCAAAAATAATCAAAGGTCATCGAATCCCAGGAATTCTTTTCCCATCGACTCGTAGGCAGATTTATATTATCAGTGTTCAAATATGTTTGTAACAATGAGGAGAACGCCAGGAAATATAACTGTGTCAACGATAAAGTATCATACCAAAATATTCATATCTACAAATATCTACAGCTTGCACAAACGTGTTAACAAAATAACAATTATAGTGCATTTAAAGTTATGAATATTATTCAGTTACATGATCAAGAACTTGCATGTCAACTTGTTCTAGTTCGATTCTCTGCCAAAGCAGTTGTAAGTGACACAGAAATTTATTTCTTGTATACCGATATTACATTCACGTATTCTTATGAATACATATACACCCGTAATGGGTTACATGATTACACATGGAACCCATTACGGGTTTATACCCGTAATGGGTTCCATGTGTAAATAATGGTTAATTAAACCATTTATTGTGGACAGTAGGTTATTAAAAAAGGAATCACAGGTCAGTGACGTCCTAACTCGCAATTTCCTGCTACCAGATACATGCAACATTTCATCACTATTTTGTGCTTATATGCATACAATATGAAATTTAATTATATAACCAATCAATAATAATAATATAACTCACGTCATTATCAAGTAGATTGAACATTCCAATCTGCGCTAGGGTGAGCGACTCCGCAAACTTATCCTCGGCCTGTCTAATCTCGTCATCTGGAATGTGAGCACCTGATATATGCAGTAAACGAACACGAACGACAAAAACAGTGAGAAAAAAAGAAAAAAGGAAAAAAAAGAAAAAAAAAAATTAAAATGAAATAAAAAAAAAAAAATTAA
>DWJZ01002605.1:0-19028 GCA_018249125.1 Asbolis capucinus
GACAGTTGTTAGTCGGAACTTGTATATATGCTAACAATTCAGAAAACTCCGATAGCGTGATTCAGGTTTTGTCGTGATGTCATCTGTGACGTGATATGCGATGTCGCCACATCACCGCCCTGCTCAGACCGGAGGTCGATGTATGATCCGTGCTTCTCGCTGCTGAATATCCTCTATCTTCGGTGCGTCGATGTGAGGTGACTGTGTACTGCCGATGCCCTCTATCTGCGGTGAGTCGAGATGGGAGGGTGCCACGACTGATGCGGAGGGCGAGTGGGGCAACTCCAGCCGTCCGTGGTGTCGTGGGGGTAGTAGGTGGCACGGGAACAGGAAGCGTCTTCACAGTATGCGGCGATGACCCTGTGTTGCGCTGGCGTGGTGAGAAGTGCGGCTGATGTCCATCGAGGTGTGAGCGGTGAGGTGAGGTGTAATGAAAGAATCCTCGCTGCCGATGCTCAGAAGGAACCTGTTCTTGTCCGAGGGTCACTACGTTGGTAAAGGGGAGATCTCCCGCCAGGCGAGGTGTGATGCCTGGGGAGCGGCCGAGCCCCAACAGTTGTTAGTCAGAACTTGTAAATATGCTAACGATACAGAAAACTCCGATAGCGTGATTCAGGTTTTATCGTGACGTAATGTGCGATGTCGCCACATCAAGTTTAGCAAAGGGGAGATCTTCTGCCAGGTGAGGTGTTACGCCTGGGGAGCGGTCGAGCTCCGACAGTTGTTGGTCGGAACTTGTATATATGCTAATAATTCAGAAAACTCCGATAGCGTAATTCAGGTTTTGTCGTGTCGTCATCATGTGACGTGTGTGTCGCCACACAAATATTGTATATATTATGTGTAAGTCAAAATTACGTAATTAAATCATATTAATGATAAAATTTGGTTTCATTTTGATATCAGAATATCCATATCGTATATATTTCGACAACATCTTCGAGTGTTATCTATATAAATAATTATAAAAAAAATACTGAAGTAGACATTGTAAGTAAAATAATTTTGATACCTAAAGTAGTGGATTGTACTAGTAAATGTATGTTACCTAACCTGTGCCCGCGAGATTATCGGCGTCGCATTTAACAAATTATTCAGTTTCCGTTTCAGTTCAGTTCGAAGATTTTTCCATAACTTGAATTTTATAATTCTAAAATAAAATTAGGCTTAGTTCCTTTTTAAATTAACTATCTGCCAGTGAAAGTTCCGTCTAAATCGGTCCAGCCTTGCCAGAAAATAGCCGGCGCAAAAAGACAGACAATTTATTTTTAATTTGGTATATGTACCGTGTATATTATGCATTAAGCCAAAAGTAGTTATTTTAATATTACAATTGATATGCAATTATGTTCCTACCTACATCTTCGTCCTTGAATCCTAATATCCTATATCAGAGGAAGTGAAATAATAACTCCCGCTCTCATCCTCTGTTACGCGCCGAAGTGACAAGTCAGGTCGAATCACGTTGCTACGTATTCCCTTCGATTTCGTCATCGAATCAGTCTAATCAGCTCAAAAGTGCAAAATAACGTGTCCCAGTTTAATGCGTGTGGTGTACGTTAAAGGCACAATCCGCAAAATCATCATATGAAGGATATCGGAAGAACAGAGAGCGCGCGAACCCAACATCCATTCGCGGGAATAAGTGAACCAGGTGTTCCTTTACCCTTTCTTTCTTTATTCAACATTCCCTGATCCTTCGATCCATATTTCCTATCAACAATCCCTTTTTCGTCAAAAACCTTTCATATTTTCAATTCCAAAATCATTCAATTTAGTTAAATCATCTTGTGACGTAAGTTGCGGGAACTTAGGTACGACGTCACAGTATTGCCAACCTTACCGACCCCAACCAATCAGTGTCAGTTACTTCAAATTGTCATCTGATAGGTGATTAAGTTGCGGTGGTATGCTAATATAATTGTATCATTGCATCATGTCTTTTGTACCTATTTCATTAGGATTGTCTTTATAACAACAAAGCAGTGTAACAACAACCGTCGTTGCTCTTACTTGTCTCCTTTTACAACATCAGTACATGGCGACCCTGCCAGGATTCGAACCTGCAATCTTCTGAAAAACTTTATAATCCGTTTTCTTAATTCATTATTGTTTATTTGATACAAATACACGTCGAATAAGCTGTACAACAATGGCTCAAGGTAAAGTCCAAAGTGTTAAATATGAAATGGCAATGAACTTTATGGAACAATTGTATGATTTAGCCGGGCGACTTAACATGGAAAAAGATGTTAGCGTAAGCGATTAACAACAATTTGTCGTGCGTTATAAAGATATTGAGAGGTATCGGCAACAAATGGAAGATGCTGTGTCGGTGTTATTTTCAAACATTGACACTGTTTATTGAGTGTTCTAGATAAAGAACCCTCATCGTTGGTTAAGAACTTAAAATGATCTAACACAAATTATAGTGCTGCATATCAATTACTCGCTGAGCGTTATGAGAACAAAAGGGTCATAGCGGACAAGCATGTTGAGGTTATATTAAATGTACAAAAAATACTCAAGCTAATTTTAGGTCCTTAAATAAATTTGTAAACACATATAAGGAAAACTTAAGCGCTTTAGGGGCCCTAAATTTCAACATCGATTCTTGGAGTTTTATTTTGCTGCACATTATTCTAAAAAAGTTGTCTTTAGATTTAAGGACTAAATTCGAATCAGAAATAGATCCTATAAGCATCTACATTTGATCAATTATCAGATTTTCTAGAAAAGCAACTCCGTATTCTGGAAAACATCTCAACAACAAACAATAGCTCCAGGACACCTTCAAGCAATACACTAAATATTACCCATCCTGTCACTCATTCAAACACTGAACTAAAATCAAGCTATTCTTGTCCTTGCTGCAGTCAAGATCATAGAAAATCTCTAGTAATGAGACGGAAACTTTGTTTCAGTTGTTTGCGTCTACATCACTTCGAAATGCTCATCCAGTAGTGTGTGTCAAGTTTACCGCAGTCATCATCATACAAAATTACATATAAACATTCTTAAAAAACTTCTTCCAACTTCTGTGAACAGTGATGAGTCTGCTGTGTCGACTACAAGTCCCACAGTCCAGGCTCAGTCATTACATGGTGTCGACTCCTGGTGTCCACCATGGTTTTAGGCACAGCAGTTGTTGAAATTAAAGATATGGTTACTTTCATCCATGGTTACTTTCATCGTGGTTGGGCATTGATTGACTG
Organism: Asbolis capucinus; assembly: GCA_018249125.1. Lineage (NCBI taxonomy): Eukaryota > Metazoa > Arthropoda > Insecta > Lepidoptera > Hesperiidae > Asbolis > Asbolis capucinus. Next base: position 3,216 of record DWJZ01002605.1, read on the forward strand.
TGGTTCACAAGTGTCATTTGTAACAGAATCTTTAGCTCAGCAACTCAAACTTCTACGGACTCAAGCAGGTGGCATATTTGGGTTGGATGCTTCATCTGGTCAACAGTCTCATGGCATGGCATGGCATTCACTGCAATATCAAGTCTTAAGAAACAATCAACACATCTTAAATACAAAACTTCTTATTTTAAATAAAATCACAAATAATCTCCCTTCGGTTCCCGTCAACAAGTGGTTTTAAAACTTTGTTCCAACTTAGTTTTGGCTCATGATAACTTCACATCACAAGGACAAATTGATATTCTTTTTGGCATTGACCTATATGATCAGATTCTTGATGGTAGAAAGTTCTGCCTGGGTAAGAACATGCCTACTCTTCTATTTTTGGATGAATCATAATGGGCCTTGCCCCTGCAGCATTGTCCTACGCCAACAATGTGGTTATAATGGCCTGCACCCTCGATCTTCATCTGGCTCTCACTCGGTTCTGGGAAGCAGAGCAACTTGACTTGTTAACTAGGTCAACCACTGTCAGACCCAGAGAATATTTTATGTGAGAAGTATTTTTGTGGCACGCATGCTAGGGATGGAACAGGTTATTTTGTCGTTCGTCTCCCAATCAAGGTAGACCACAAACCTTTGGGTGAAACTTATATGATGGCACTCAAGAGGTTTTATATTTTAGAACGTCGTTTACTAAAGGACGTCAAATTGCGCGACCTTTACGTTTCCTTCATGCGTGACTACATCGATGCAACTCACATGCGTGAAGTCACTGATCATTATCAATACGACCGTTATTACATCCCGCATCACGGAGTGGTGCGTGAACATAGCAGCACCACTAAACTTCGAGCAGTTTTCGACGCTTCCGCTCCAAGTTCGACGGGAGTTTCACTCAATCGAGTTCTTAGGTCTGGTCCCAAATTGCAAAGATACGAAAGAAAATAATCATTCGATTTCGAGTGCACAAAATTGTTTTCACTTTTGCGACATAAAGCAAATGTGCGGACTCTGATTGTAAATACCAAACTATTATTTGGCTTGAATCGCCCGAACAGCCCCTCAGGCAATATGGACTAACCACGGTTATATATGGTATTTCTAGCTCTACGTTTCAGGCAATCCGTGTGATTCATGAACTCGCGCATATAAATTCTTAAACATATCCAGGAGCTTCGACGGTTCTTCTAGAAGATACGTTCGTGGACGGTGTAGTTACCGGTTCAGATTCGCTTCACTCTGTCAAAGATCTTCAGCAGACTCTAGTAAACATTTTGTCTCAAGGTGGATTTACTTTACGGAAGTGGTCTAGCAATTCCAAAGAATTCTTGGACATGCTCTCCCCTGATCGTTGCGAGCAACCCTATCGCTTTGAAACAGAAGGCTGTGAAATATTTAAGGTCTTGGGCATCGAGTGGAATGCGCAAACGGACTGCTTCGTCTACCGTGTGGCCAAATTGAATCTGACTATGAACATGCGCGGCGTTCTGTCAAATATAGCACGAATGTATTACCCATGCGGGTTTTTGGCGCCAGTCACATTTTTTGCCAAGCACGTTATGCAACGTTTATGGTCGCTACAATGCATGTGGGACGATCCTCTGCCTTCAGACATCTTGAAGGTCCGATCTACGTTTATTTAAAAATTTTGCAAACTTGACAATATTACATTTCCTCCTATTCGATAATTACTAATCAACCGCTGGATCGTCAAGTTGTCGGTTTTAGAGACGCATCCGAACGGGGGTACGCGGCTTGCGTCTACTTGCGCGTTCGCGATGCAGACGGTAGCGTCTCTGTGCAACTTTTGATTGCAACACCTTACAGACTTTGCTTCAACGCAAATTTTGGATTCTATCTGCGCGTAGAGCAATTCGACGACAGATACTCCAGTGTCTTCGTTGCTACAGATTGAGACCAAAGGCTATGGAACCATTCATGGCTGATCTTCCAGCTCACAGGGTCACTTCTCGTCGTCCCTTCCAAAAGATTTATGTCAATATTGCCGGTCCTTTTCTTCAATAAACCTCGCGGGTCGTAATGCTAAATCGATAAAGTCGTATCTATGTATTTTCATATCCTTTTCGAACAAGTGCGTACACTTGGAAATTGTTTTTGAGCTATCCACAGAGGCCTTCTTGGCATGTCTGGATCGTTTTGTTTCACGTAAAGGGTTACCCAGTGACGTCTTGAGCGACTGCAGTACAAATTTTGTAGGGGCACGCAACCATTTGAAGGAAGTTTATCGTTTTCATGCTAATTCCAACAACGAAGTACAAAAATCTTTAGCTGCAAAACAAACTGCTGGCATCTTAATCCCCCTGCTAGCCCACAGATGGGTGGCTTGTGGGAAAGTAAGATCTGCCAAATTAGTTCTTGCTCGTGTTATAGGCGATCGATCGCTTCTGTTCGGAGAACTCGCCCCAATATTTTCTAGGGTTGAAGCCGCGTTAAATTCTCGTCCGCTGTGTCCCTTAAGCCGTGACCCGAACGACTTAGAAGTTTTAACGCCCGGTCACTTTCTTATAGGTCAACCTCTTTTAGCTACGGCAGAACAAGACTTAGAAGCAGAAAATATTCCAATCTTAAAACGATGGCAGCTGCTCCGTCAAATCACTCAGCGTTTCTGGAAGAGCTGGAAAATTGAATATTTGCACATCTTGCCGCAATGTCCTAAATGGCTTAATAAAGGTGCAAATGTTAAGGAGGTGACCTCGTTCTTGTCAAGGGTTAAAATTTGCCTCCGCTTCTTGGGAGAAAGGCTAGAGTGATCCGTGTTTGCCCAGGCTCAGACGGTATCGTTACGGTAGTTGAGGTAAAGACTGCTACTGGCACTTTTCTTCACCCAGTAGTCAAGCTCTGCCCTTTGTTGCCACCTCTTCAATAGCTTATAAGAATTTTGTAATTTGTTTTTTTAACATAATATTTATTCCCTTAGATAACGTAAATTTGACATAAAAAACGGAATAATTTATTTTCCCTTTGTTGAATTAATTTTCACCCAGAGTTCTAGATCAGATCAAATCCTCCAGGTACTCTTTTTAAACAAAAGAGGTCATACTATAAGAATGTACAGGTGTCTTTAAAATTATAACTACGAACCCGAGACAGCAATCGTGACTGGAATCATTCTAAAGGACAACTGTTTAAAAAAAACTTAATCCTAATACATAGAAGTGTAGTGACAGCCTGGTTGAGTTTATTCAATCCAGGCCTTTTTGTCATTTAAATACTCATGAACATGGTAATAGGCTTTATACAATACATGTTTAATGGCAGGCCGGTTGGTAGTGAACCTGACTGCTACACCGAGGTCGTCGGGTTCGATTCCCGCCCAGGTCAAACTTTTCTGTCAAGAGCAGGAATGTTTGTTCTGTGTTTGGGTGTAAATATCTATATAAGTATGTATTTAAAATCTATATATACAATTTTATCAGTTGTCTGATCATCATAGTACAAACTAACACTTAGTTTGGGGTCAGCTGGCCACGTGTGAATTGTCCAACGATATCTATTATTTATTTATTTTTAATGGTTTTTTAAACCTTTGAAAAAGTAGGGATTGAATCGCAGCAGGAACTTTGATAGATGTTCGCTGAACGCTAAATGGTCTACTTAGCAAAACTTTACAGGTCGCCTTTTTACAGGTTTAGTCCTACTAATATTATACACGTCAAAGTTTGTGAAAATATTTGTATATTTGTGTTTACGTAAGGCGCCAACCGTTGAACGGATTAAGACCGATTATAGTATGGGATATCGCGTAGTCTACTTTTTATCAAGACACGAGACGAGCGAAGCTGCTAGCTTGCTGTTCTCTCTGTTAGTTGGTTAGTAAACAACAACATTTTCAGCTACCTTAGCCACCAGCGTGCCGAGCTCGGCGTCCTCGGGTAGCGTGACGCTGTAGAGCGGCGCGGAGAAACGCGGGTGGTTGTCGTTGACGTCGTCGAGCGCCACGTCCAGCTCGGAGCTGCATGCCCAGGCCGCGCGCTCGCGGTCCTGCGCGTGCGCCGCCAGCCGGTACCGTGCCACGCGCTCGCGATCCAATGCTGCCGCCACCGACACGATACCGCTGTCCTTGTCGATGGCGAAGTGCTCAGCGTGTTCGCCCGACAGGAAGTACCGCAGGCGCGCGTTCTCAGGCTCGTCCGCGTCGCGCGTCAGCAGCGTCAGCAGCCGCGTGCCGCGCGCCGCGTCCTCCGCCAGCCGCAGCCGGTACCGGTGCCGCACGCAGTATGGCGGGTTGTCTGCGAACAATCCTCTATCAAGCTGGTCCTACCGTTTTATGCTTTTACTGAATACTCGTCTCAAATTTCAATTAAACTTCAGAAGTTAATTTCATTAATTTTTCTACAAATTGTCGAGTATTTTACCTATGTAACACTAAGGTCTCAGCTGCAAGTAAATAATTACTGTATAATTATAGGAAACCAGATTTTTTCTGCTTTATAATCAGGCCACCGAGCATACGAGTCAACTAATAGTAAAAGATCACTGCTAATGGACATGGCGCATTAAATAGGAGGTCCTTTATAACCCTATAATTTATTATAAAAAATGTTAAAATAACATTACCTAGCTTCTTAACTTCATCTTATAGTTTCATCGTTTTATTTTATTTTTTACGTCAGTATTTGTGTCCCGCTATTGGTATGTCTGTATTACTATTCCTTAAAGCTATATGATAATGAAATAAATAATAACTGTGTTCAAATTATGGGTCTGGCTGTACCAGAGTCTACTAAAATGTTCATGTATGACTGAACGGAAAATCTAGCTGTCGACCATCATTGACCGATGCGGTCTGACCAGGAAGGTGCATTCTTTATCCTGGCGTTCGCCGTGCTAATCAACTTGCTTCAATTTATTGTAATTTGGAACACTATCTAAGCTACGTAATGTCCTGTCATAACTAAAAATTTGAGCCTCTGGCTTTTTTCCGCATTGATTAACGGGGGATCGAAAATGGCCCTATCGGCCGTTTCGCTGGAGTCGGCGGGAGGATGGTGTATGTAGGTCGAGTACCGTTGACGTCGAGCACGGCGAGGCGCACGGTGGTGTAGGCAGTGAACTTGCCGTCGGTGGCGGCCACAGACAGCGTGTAGGCGGGCTCAGTCTCGCGGTCGAGCGCGCGGGCCACGTACAGCTCGCCAGACGGCCGCAACTGGAAGCGCGCGCGTGGGTCGCCCGCCGCCACCAGGAACGAGAGCGCACCGCCCGCCACGTCCGCGTCCGACACCCGCAGCCGCGCCGCCACCGTGCCCGCCGCCGCATCCTCGCGCACCTACACCCCGTTCCGAATTACATCACTATTCACTAATGTTGGACGAACGCACGTCGCTGTTTACTTATTTATTTAAAAACGTACAATCGCTTATATAATCTGTAATAGACGAACGCACCTCGGCGGTATAGACGTCCCGGTCGAAACGTGGCGGGCAATCGTTGTAGTCGACGAGGCGTACGACGAGCGAGCCGCGAGCGGACCGCCGCGCGCCCGCACCGCCGGCTGCCGCGTCGCTCGCCAGGAGTGCCAGCCGATACTCGGCGCGCGCCTCGCGGTCCAGCGCACCTGTCGTCGTCACCCAGCCAGAGTGCGGTTCCACCGCGAACGGCACCTCCCCGTCGCCTTCACCTCCACCTTCGCCCTCCCAAACCAGTGAAAACCGCACCTCGCCGTTCGAACCCGCGTCCGGGTCGTCCGCCATCACTGCGAAAATAGATATTGTGGTATAACAACCGGGATCTTGCACGGTGATAACGATATACGACGACATATCGTACTAACGTTGCACGACGCTGGTGTGCGGCGGCGCATTCTCGGCGAGGTGTACGACGTAGGGCGCCGAGTGGAAGGAGGGCGCGTGCTCGTTGACGTCCAGTACGTGCAGCCGCGTCGTCACCATCGTCGCCGGCCCCGCGCCCCCCTCGCTGCCGTCGTCCCACTCCACGATGACGCCTGTCGGGACAGACCACAGATTATCACAATAACTTTTACAAAATAAACAGCATATGGTGACGCTGTACTAGACGTTTGATGTAGACATCAACCTAGTACAACTAGGCATCGGGTCTTCTTCATTTTCAGAGGATGATGTCGGCATCGCCACACCGCCACCGATTAAACCATGTCAATAAAGAATGGATTCATTTAATAATCTAGCGAATTATATTTCAGGTTATTTTACACAGATACCTGACTATATTCTGTACGTTAGTAAACATTCACAAGATATAACTCCGTCTAAGTTATTTCAGTAGAACAACCTACTACTTGCCAGTCCCAATATTTGGTTAACCCAGTTCTTTTCCAATTAGGTGATTTAGACACGGACTTTGATGAGAACAAAATTATTCCCCTTGCCAAAAGAAACTGAATACACAATGAATACACAAACATGGGAAGCTTTTCGCTATACATCACTGAATGCCATTTTAATAAAACAAAAGTCTTTTAGAATCAGCCGAAAACATGCTAGAAGGTTTGACTAATGCATAAATACACCGCCAGGAGATGTTAAGATAGGATTTACAGGAATTACTTCACCGGGCAAGACAAAACCAGAGTAAATTAAATCCTGGCATCGTTTTTTGAGGTTTCAAGTCTCTTAGGGGATGGTTCTCCACTTATGTGCGGCTTCATTTATTCATAAGCTAAACTACAGACACTTCTTCAACCAAATGCTCTGTGTTTCACAACACATATATAACAAGTGAATTGAATAAAATAATGAGGTTGGAATGTGCTGCACTCGTCCGACTGACCTATGTAATGTTCATGCGCGGTCTCGCGGTCGAGCGGCGCGGCGAGCAGCAGACGGCCGTGCCGGTCGACCGCGAACAGGTCTTGCGGCGGCTGTGGCGGCGCCAGGCGGTACCGCAGTGGCGGGTGCGTAGCGTGCGGTGCCAGGTCGGCGATGAGCGTGCCGAGCGCGGCGTCCTCGCGCAGGAAGAGGTCTGGCGGCGGCGCGGCGGGTGCGGGCGCCAGGCTGCCGCGCGCCAGCACGTGCACGCTCACGGCCACCTCGCCCGCCAGCCCGCCGCCGTCCCGCGCGCGCACCCACACCTGCAGTGTGCGCCCGCCTGCACGCAACACACACACACACTTCGGACACACGTCGGAAACAGAACTAAAGTAGAATTTTATGAAAAAGTAAAGTAGAATTTTATGATAAAGTAGAATTTTATTAAAATTGTTATCACTTATCACAGATGTAGACTCCTTCTTCTCCTTTGAAAGAACTTTGAAAACCCAGAAATTTTGAATTGCTTTATACAATATATTTGAGTTTGCTGTCCATATCGCTCCTACATCGAGAACTGAGGTTTACCGTAATCGGAGGCGTTCCTGGCGAAGGAGAGCGCGCCGGCACGTGGGTCGATGGTGAAGAGCGAGGCGCCGTCTTCGTACAGCTCGTAGGAGAGGCGCGCGTGCTCGCCGGCGTCCGCGTCCGTGGCTGTCAGCGTGAGCAGCGGCAGGCCGGGCGCACGATCGACGCGCGCTGCCGCGCGGTACTCCCGCAGCGGGAACACGGGCGCGTTGTCATTGTCGTCGGCCACGCGCACGCGCACCGTCGTGTGCCGCACTAGCCCGCCGCCATCGCTCGCCATCACCGGCACCTAACGCACAACGACAAACAATAAGCTGAGCTATCTCATTTTAACATTTTCAATTAAGGGTTACCTTGTACTATGGTGATCAAACTATTACTATACTCGTATATGTGAACACATAAGTATGTATAAACATACATATTTTTTCACAGACAGACAATATATAAAAGTTTGCGATGCGGGACGAAGGCCGAATGGAACAGTTTGAGTTCAGAATAGCTACTACTTTACTCTTAATAAATTGGTCCGTTATATAGGGGTTACAATACTACTTATGTATATGTATATCACATATGTCATATGTATGTCATTAAACTATGTTTATATTAGGTGTAATAAATAGTTTCTTATTTCATAAACATCTCCTTATAATTAGAACATAAAATAAGAGTCTAGTTACATGTAGGTACCTATATGTCTTTGAACCTTAAATAGGTTACACGCGGTAGGAATCCTATATCACTTGGTAACTTATAGTACCTGTAGTTACTACTGATATACATTTGTATGTACTATCACTACAAGTTCGTTCACCTTAAGCTTAGCAGTTAACCAACCACTAGACCAACAGGCCAGTCGGCCGTTTTTCTTCATGTTTCAAATTTACTCTTTACTTACTTACTTTACTATTTACTCATGATTTAAGATAAAAAGTGTGTTCCCAATCACCAAATGTCATGGTCATTATGATAAATGTTATACCACAAACAAAGGATCTTAGGAACCGAACATAATAATTTTTGGTATGACTGAATAGTGCAGAAAGTTCAGAAGGTACGAAGGCAGGATATGATAAATGACTATGTTTATATGGATGAGTATCTTTCGTTCGCGTACCTCCCATTCGGCGCGCGTCTCGCGATCGAGCGGCACGCGGGCGGTAAGCGCGCCGCTAACGGGGTCCACGGCGAAGATCTCCCGCAAGCGCGCGGAGGGGATGGAGTACGTGACGGTACCGTACTCGCCCGCATCCTCGTCCAGTGCCTTCAGCGTGGTGAGCAGCAACGGCGGCACCGCGTTCTCGGGCGCGCGCGCTTCCTGCACCACGTGCGCGAAGTGCGGCGCGTGCCGGTTCACGCCCGCCAGTGACACCTTAACGCGCGCGAACGCCGCGTGCGCGCCATCCGACACCGACACTGTGCGCCCCCGCCGCACCGTCACACAAACTATTGTTATATCTCGACAGAACTAAACCTAATGTAACGATCATCATCTTAAAATTATAAAGTTAAAACAGAAGGTAGTTAAAGAGAAAGGTTGTATGTGGATGTATATGGATCTAGCGAAACTTAAATATGAAAACGATGTAAGTGATCATATTTTGTCCATGTTTCCTTTATTTATTTTTTTCATTCATACAAAGAAAGAATATTTTTTCGGCGTGATGCTTGACATACAAAAATGCTTTTTTTAAAGAGAGCCATAATAATACCTACTTGTTTTACGATGCCGGTTGTTGTCAGGTACATACACCAGTATGTACGAAAAGTAGTATGGAATTGCTTTCAAAGTAACTATTTATTTCTGGATATAGGAGTAGAATATCAGAGTAAAAGCTCATCAAAGAGTTTCAGAGAGATATTATTATACCTAATATATTGAATGTAGTAAAGTAGAGTAAGTATACCGTTGAGAGAGCGTGGCGTTGCAGCGGGCAGCGCGCGCGCATCTAGCAGGGACAGCACGCCTGTGCGCTCGTCCAGTGAGAAGGCACGGCGGTCTGCGGGCGAGCCTAGCAGCGCGTAGCGCAGCCGGCCCGCGTCCCGCTCGTCCGCGTCCCAGGCGGCCGCGCGCGCCAGTGTCGTGCCGCGCGCCGCTTCTGCCGACACCGGCGCCGCCACCACCGCGCGCTCCATGCGCGGGGGGCTGTCGTTCACGTCCTCCACCGCCACGAACAGGTGCGCCGTGGTCAGCAGCGCGGGCCGCCCTCCGTCCGCCGCCGTCAGCAGCAGGTGGTGCGCAGCGTGCCGCTCGCGGTCCAGCGCGCCCGCCACCACCACCGCCCCAGTGCTCTCGTCTACCGCGAACGGCACCTCCGCGTTTTCCGCCGAGCCGGGGCCCCACGCCGACAGTGCATACCGTACATTACCGTTCTCACCTGCGACATTGAGGCGGCAACTCGTACAAACAGACGTACAAAAATAATTTCCCGACGACACAATATTATTTCAGAATTTAATTATCAAATGTATCATTTCTGAACAATGTATGTATGTGGAAAATAAAAAACTTTCGAATCAAATTGAGAAGCGGGATAACGCGGCTCGAGACGGTGAAGGATCATACCGGTGTCGTTGTCAGGCGCGCGCACGGTGATGACGAGATCGCCAGGCTGCGCCGCCTCGGAGACAACCGCACGGTACTCGTCGTGTTCGAACTCGGGCGCGCAGTCGTTGACGTCGAGCACCTCGACAACGACGCTGACGTCGGCGAAGGCGCCGGTGACGCCGTCAGTGGCGCGCACGGTGAGGCGGTGCTCGCGCGCTCGCTCGTAGTCCAGCGGCGCGCGCGCCACCACCGCGCCTGATCGCGCGCCAACAACACGTCATCAACTCGGGAGTAGGGAGCCGACGGTGCGGTACGGCATAAGGCATGCATGTGTTAGCAGATGTTCGATACCATAATGATAAAGCTCGATTGCAAAAAAATACGAGGTGTTACAGAAAATACATAAAGCCAACTTTCGATTTGGATCCAATCAAAAGGAGCGGGCGGCACCCGCAGCCGGGGTGAAACAGTAGGCGACATGATTCATCGTCGAATTATTGAATGAAACCGAAACCAATTATTCATATATCTTTTTCCCTTAATCGTGTCCGCGCGGAACAGATTACATCCCCTAAAGATCAAATCTATAAAACGCGACATCAAATAGATATTTATTTTTTATCAAATGAGTAAGTACCTTCAAAGTTTTATATTCGATGCTATTGACAGTGCTCAAATCAAATTACTGTCAGCTTGCAATCTTCACTGAAAACTACGAAGAGTGGCCCGTTTATCAAGATATATTTTTGTTTCTCGTACATCAAAATATGTACATAGCTGTCTCAAGTTAAAAAATTGCATACATTATAAACTAGTGTCGCTGGTGAAGCCGCTATTTTATTGATACATATAGAAAATCGAACTATGTTCAAGCATGGGAGACGCTAAAGCACCGGTACGCTGTAGTGATGGATGTGATATTTTATCAATAAATAAATAAACAAATAAATCAATTATTTCCGTAATGGAAATGTACCTCTTAATCAGTTCACATGATTAAATCTATTTTAGACACAAAAAGTGAATTCTTATATAAGAGAGTCCGCTGGGGCCAGCACTGACGCGTTCCCGCGGATCAAATTAATTATTATTATCAGTTTAAGTTAGTTAGCAATAGGCCAGAAAAGGGCCGCGCGTCATTCATTCATTTTAAATCGTTTATATTTTCACAATTAATACAGTCAATTCTACAATCAACCGTATCATTTAATTCTACTAATACACCTAGCTAACAAGAGTTCGTACAGAAATCTCGCATCTATGAGATTTGCAGTGTGTGCGGTACAAGTTGATTCTCCTCACATATATCACGATTATGATGTACATATGCTGAAGAAGAAGTGCAAATTAATGTTCGATGTTAGAATAATATCTATTATTTACAAGTTTAGAATGTGCAGCGAGTCGCAGTCGACTGGTTGCTGGGTAGAGACGAGCGCCGCCACATTTTACATTATAAATATAATGTCTGTATGTAATAAGCGAGCACAATACTTAAACACGCCGTTATTGCGGTCGTGTTGTCCGCCGCCGCGCTACTACTTGCTAATAGTCATTGAGGGCTTCGCACATAATAATGTAACGTAATACATGTACGAATAATTATCTTAGTGATATTCACAAGCGACACCTGTAATCTACGATACAAACATATGTACGTATATAGAAAAACCATGCACCTCTACAAAATTAGTAAGAAGACTAGAAATCTACGGGCTACGGATATCGAGCGATCGACCGCTCGGCCAGGCGGAGAAGGAGAGGTGCTGCGGCAGCGGTGGAAATATTTTTCATAATACGAGTAGTAAAATTTATTTGAAACTAATAAAGGGAATTTCTAACATCGAATTGGAAACTTTAAGTAACGAGTTCCATCACCGGGAACTCCAAGACGAGCACGAGCCGAACGAGGGAGTCGACGATGAAACATGACGTACAACGATACAACACAGTCCGGTGCGAGCGGGCGGCAGCGCGTGCGGTCAATACTCACATGGACTATTCCCCCCGACAGCTGCGGGATAAAACACAAGGTTAGTGCGGCCGACTACAGCGGGCGGGCGACGGCGCGTGGCACGTGGTGCGACACTCACCGGTATCGAAGTGGATCTCGAACAGGTCGGCGGGCCCCTCCTGTAGCGTGTAGATGAGTTGCCGTTGCAGCGGCGAGTGCGCGGCGAGGGGTGGCGCCAGCGGCCCACCCGCACCCTCTCGCATGGCGCGCCGCTCCAGCGCGCGCGGCCACCACGGCGCCGTGCCGCCCGCCCACACGCGCACGGCCACGGCCGCCTCTGCACCGCATGCCGGGGTGCCGCCGTCGAACGCTGCGATCACCAGAGTGTACAGCTGACTGTGCGCGTCCAGCGTCTGCTTCAGCGAGATCTGCCCGGAGCGCCGGTCCACGCGGAACAGCTCACCGTGCCCGCGCTTCATCTCATACCGTACCTGGGGCCAGGGAATTCCTTTATTAAAATTTTATCGAGCGCTCTGAGCGGCATCATACCGGGGATATCGGGACCGTTGGGGAGGGAGCGCGGCGGAGACCGAAGCGAAAACGTATAAGGATCATCTAACGGATGCCGAAATCTGGCGACATCATCTCATCGTATCGAGTCGATCGTCGACGCTCCCCCTCGGTGCCGGAAGGCAGGTACCTCGCCGTTGTCATTGGCATCGGCGTCGACGGCGTGCACCTTGAGCACGGGCGTGCCGGGCTCGGCACCCGCACGCACGGCCGCGGCGTACGGCCGCTGCAGGAACACGGGACAGTTGTCGTTCACGTCGGTGACGCTGACATGCAGCCGCGCGAGCGCGACGCGGCCGTCAGCGGTGTCGCCGCCGCCCGCCGAGCGCGCCTGCAGCAGCAGCGTGTACGAGTCACGCTCCTCGCGGTCGAGCGCAGCGCCGGTGGTCCTCACGGCGCCGGACGTACTCCCCACCTTCGATACCAATAACTTTTACATCACCAAAAATATCCCATACTAGAGTCCTTGCTTCGCTTCGAAAAAAACCAGTTACCAGAAAAATATGAGTATATTTATTGAGTATTATTGAGTATAATTGAGTATTATTATTGAGTATATTTATTGAGTATATTTATTGAGTATATTTATTGAGTATAATTGAGTATTTATTATTGAGTATATTTATATTACAATGACAAATTAAATTCATTAATTTTGTTATGATACGAGAGTGCGTTTTTAAGTTCGTGGAATGGAGTAGAATTGAATGAAATTATACCACAAAATTATTTTTCCTTTTCAATGTATTCACCTGTAATCCGAATACATTTCTCAGATCTATGAATTAACTTATGAATGCCTTCATAAAAAATTGACTTTCCCTGATAAATACGCTGAAACTGCATCCTTCACTTCTTCGTCGTAGAAAATTTCTTTCCCCGAAGCTCGTTTTTTAGGTTCGGAAATTTTCTGATGAGATCTGGAGTGGTGACCTCAAAAGACTGCCCAGGATGGACGTCGTCTTCAATCGATTCCCTGCCTTGCTTCAAGAGGTTGTGCCACTTGTAAATGGTTGTCCTGGACAGGACTCCCCGTAAACAGACGACATCTCTTCCAATTTGGTTTGAACATTTTTGGTTGGTAAATAACTTTATAACAGCGATTCGATTATAACTCGAATTTCTTCATAACTGCTTCTGGATTGAGACGCTTGATCGACGATAGTTCAAAGACTAACACACAGAGACAAAGACACATCCAAAGACCTTGCGACGCCCCGCAGGGGGCGTGCGGAGTCGTCCGGGACGTTTTGTCTTCTTGCCGAGGGTTTCACACGCGGCACGTCAAAACATTCCGATCATGGGGTGGGGTGCTTGCCAGCCTCTCCGTTTCTGGTGTTTCATCCGGGATGTCACATCCGTGATGTCAGATGCAGGTTAGTGGCCTATCGGCCGCGGTATCGAATCCGGGGGTTGCTACACGCTGATCGGGCGATCAGGCCCTATCAGGTGGATCCCGCGTGTGGGAAGCCCAGCAGGAGCCGATCAGCGTCCGGGCAGCGGCTATGAAGCCCCGGCATCGGTGTTGGCCTCGGCAGTCGGGAGGACAAGTGTGGTGCGGGAACCGCGAAGCATTAACACGCTCGAACATTCTTCGCGCCAGGCTGCCAATGACCTCGTTATGATAATATTCGGTATATATACTAATGAATGCTCACTTAACACGTTGAGACCTAAGAGAGCGTCCGCACCAACTTCCATCCCTGCCATTCCGCGAAATTAAAAACGCACCCTCGTATATTAATTTAAGTATAATTAAACTGCACTCGATAAGGATCCTTTACAATGCAATGCTAAACATATGATGATTCTTCATTTTCAAATTATTATCTTCTTAGTTCATACATTGTTGTAACTCCACTTAGATCAACTTAACAGGAGAGCCGTAAAATCGACTAACATTTAGTTTAGTGTCAGTTTCAAGTTTTTATTAAATGAATGCTGGTCACTGTAAAGAAATGTCTATCCTTATTGAATTAAATTGAAAATAAAAAATGTGTTGAAATTGATCACTTAATCGGCGTTATTGTATTGATGTCAGTAGCAAGATGAATGACAGGAATCACACCAGAGAGTCGGACTGACCTGGAAGCCGGGCGTGGGGTTGAGAATGGTGAAGGTAACGTGCTCGTTGAGCGCAGCGCCGAGCACGGCCAGTACGGCCACCACGGCCGGCTTCGTGGAGTTCTCCACCACGGAGCCGTAGTAGTCCGCCTTTTGGAAGGCCAGGCCGGCGTGCTGCGGCTCGCGTACGCGCACCGTGACGCGCGCCGTCCCCGCATATCGCCCGTCCGACACTCGCACGCGCAGCCGATGCGCGCCGCCCGCCGTGCCCAACGCCCCCGCCTCCGCCACCTGCAACACCACCTCTATCACACCACTTCTCTGCTCTATTCTTCGTATTTTGTCTATTATGTACATTTAGATAAAGATAAAGGTAGAAAAAACGATGTTCTTCCGGAAGTAAACTTTTTACCTATTATATTGTTTAATTTTAGAAGGATGTACTGAGGAGAACATTTTGACAATTCTCCTCGAAAATTAAGCTTATTTCTGAAAAGTAATAGATTTAAAAAATGTGCATTCGAACTTTGGTTTGTGTAAGAGAGACTGCTGTCAATAAATGTCATGTGATCCATTCGTGTTTTGTGGAAAGAGATTATAATATATCTTTGAAAATGTATTTGTTTAATTAAATTGAACAATAAAAGAATATTAATTCAACATGGTCGCAGAGCGTGGTTGATTAGTTAATTGATTTGGACTTCGGTATATTGGAATGGATCATCTACATATAATACGCGGTTTTGAAAGTGTTGAAGATACGTATAAGATGGCGGCCAAGAATTGCGATATTCACATTCCTGTATTTGATGGGGCGGACTACAGTAGTTGGAAAATAAGAATGCTGAAATTTTTAGAATTCAAGAAATGTAAAGAAGTAGTAATTAAACGGAAAAATGTCGACGATGAGAAATGGGAGGAAAGAGATGTTCAGGCCACTAACTATATGTATATACAGCGCAATTACCAACAAACAGTTGGAATATATAAGTGATTTACAAACCGCTTACGAGATAATTCAAAAGTTTGATGAAATGTATCTAAAAAAGTCCACAGCACTGCAAATTGTTCGTAGACACAGTTTGGAAAACATAAAATAAACAAATTATTCTGAAGTAACGCAATTTTTCTATGATTCCGAAAAGGCAATAAACGAATTAAGACAAGCTGGTGCAGTAATTTCTGAGCAGGAAAAATTGAACTACATGTTAAAAACGCTTCTAGAAAATTACAGCTACATTGGGGATTTAAGTGATGTTCTTATTTATTTATTTATTTATTTATTCTTTATTGCTTCAACAAAATATTGTTACAACAGGCGGACTTAATGCTAAATA